>JBBPBX010001328.1:0-21546 GCA_038048925.1 Garcialebias charrua
GACAGGAATGAGTTTGCCGTAGTAAGACAGAGTACGTGTGTGTGAATGAGAGGGAGGCTGGTGGAACAGTGAGGCTTCAAGGAGCAGAGGTCACAAAGGTGCAGGACTTCAAGTACTTGGGGTCCACTATCCAGGAAAATGGGGAGTGTAGTAAAGAGGTGAAAGAGAGTCCAGGCAGAGAAAAGTTTCAGGAGTGATTTGCAACAAAAGGGTGGCAGCAAACATTAAAGGAAAATTTACAAGACAGTGGTGAGGTGGTGAGTAATGTTGAATGGTCTGGAGACAGAAACATGGACAAAAAGACAGCAGAAAGAACTGGAAGTGGCAGAAATGAAGATGTTGAGGTTCTCCTTAAGAGTGACAAGGATGGATAAGATCAGGAATGAGATCAGAGGTACAACTGGGAGTTAAATTTAGGGAGGCCAGACTGATATGGACGTGTCCAGAGGAGGGACAGTGGGTATATTGGTAGGATGTTAGAAATGCAACTGCCAGGAAAAAGACAGAGGAGATATACCTCATAGTGCCACAATAACTGATATTTTCACAAAAATAGCAAATGGGGATGTGATCGGTGCTATTTTAACGACTGATCTAAGTGATCATTTACCAGTTTTCACAATCTACAAAAACGATCAAAGCATCACAAAAGCAATTACAAGAAAGGAAAAAATAATAAATACTGGTACATCCAAAAAAGCTTTAGATAAATTAAAATATGACTTAGATAAACAAAATTGGGAAGACGTGTATGTTGATGATGTGAACAGCTCATATGGTGAGTTTATGAATATCTTAGAAGCTCTGTATGGAAAAAATTGTGAGCAAAAAAATTATACAAAGAGAAATATTGTTCGCCAACCATGGATGACGAAAGGATTGAGAAACGATTGTAAAAGAAAAAAAAAAAGAACTATCTGTATTCATGCTGCTTGAAAGTTATTGAAGTTCCATGATTTGGTAGATTATAATATTTTATCAGTTATGTATAGGGCTCAGAGCTCAGAATAACGCATTACCCTTAAATATCCAAATGCATTTTGTTAAAAGATAAAGTTGTTATAATCTTAAGGGAACAGAAATATTTATAAAACCAAAATTTAGAACTAGTTTGAAGGGACAGTCTACCTCAATCCAGGGAATTGGATTATGGAATGGTTTGGAGAAAGATGTTAAAAATGCCAAGTCAATGTGTACATTTAAGAAAATGATCAAAACTGAATTATAAATTTAAAAAATGAAGTAGGTTAATGTGTATTGTATTAGAATTAGAAAAATTAGAAAGAGTTATTCATTTTGTACTGTTACTTGTAGATAATTATTGTTTTAACTGATTGTTTGAAAAAAGGGGCAGATAAGATTTTTTTCTTCCTTCTGCTACCTTTCATTTTATATTTTGTATTTGTATCATATATGGGATTGTTTTGTATTGTATTTTAAAATGAATACATTTATTTTAAAAAAAATGGATGCAGTTAGAGAGGACATGGAGGTAGTTGGAGTGAGGACAGAGATGGAGGAGGATGACTCGCTGTGGAGACCCCTGAAGAGAGAAAAGCCGAAAGAAGAAGCTGAGTCTGAAACAACAAAAACAAAGGATTTGATATCTTAAAACCAACATTTATTTAATCTTTTTGACCTTAATTTAAAATACAAAATATTTTGCAATATCATATTGTAGCGTAAATCATTGACAGCCTTTCATGCTTCTCATGTAGCTTCAACTTGAACCAAAACATCATCTCATAAACTGTATTTTCACCAACATTTACAACAACATGTCCACTTTCCATTCTGCAACACACCAGTCCACAGATCATCCTGCTGAATGCTTCAGGTGTGTTTTAAATTAACATTTTTCTTTTGAGTGCACAAACTTACAAAGATATGCCATTTTTCTTTTAATGTCTAATTTAGGACAGCATCCAAAGAACTGGGTGTGTGAATTCCTTTGACTGTGCCTTTTATAAAAATAAAAAATAAAAAAAAGAAGCCGAAAATGTGTATGAACATTCAGAAACAAACAAGTTTCACAAGATAAATAATCCTCTTTGATACCTGGGAATAGTAGGCTAAGCAACTGAACCAGCAAATTCACCTGACGACACAAAAAAATGTTCAATTTCACACCAAACTTAAGAGCGAAAACTGGAAATCGTCTACTCTCACACGTTATTTTGTCACTCCTTTCCTCTAATGCATGTTTGTTGAGGTCAGACTCTCACCTCTGACCTCTACGCTCAAATCAAGCAGGTATTTACAATCAAACAAACAAAAAAACATGTCTACACATCGCAACTCTAAAACTTGATGCAAGTTATGATGAGACAAGAGAATTTTCTCCAAAACCAAACAGGCTGTGGGGTGGGTGGGAGGGGGCTGCATGTTGAGAAGAGAAACGGACTGTTTGACATAAATTGGAGACTGCTTTACTTATAAATAAAAAAGCGACAGTTTACTTCACACACGCAATGCAGGGGAGCATGCATGTGCTGCACCCAAACATTCAACTAAGCTGGATTTATATGCAAAAATAGAAAACTCACGAGTGCTGCGCTCAGAAGGAGAACATCCTGCAGGAGGTACAATGCAAGAACCAAAGTCAACAGTGTTTAAACAAGCAACGGGCTCATCCTCGAACACATTCAGTACCGTTATTTTCCCACCCCTACCGCTTCAGATAGCTACCGTTACTAATACGACACAACATGGTGGTGAATTTGGTTCCCACTGGCAGTTACCTGGTGAGTAGGTTGGCAGTTGTTTTCTGCTGCTGAGCAGCTCTGTATCAACATGACCATGGTCAGAGGAGCGGGTCTAAAAAATGCACAAGCTCAGATTTTAAATGCTTTTCCTCATGTCGATTTGCTTCAACCTTTTGACAAAATGGTGTACTGTATTATAATGGTGTAAGTGGTGATGATTGTCAGCAAGGCCCAAAAACAATCCATAGCAGAAATTATTTCTTCTATATAATGCCATCGGACCAAAGTTTTTACCCTCGACTACTAAGTTGAACCCCAAAAGGCTTTTTGGCATTAATTTTCCACAATGCTTAATGGGACGGCTGAAAAATTGAAATATAAGATAAAATACAGGGACTTAAGCCAGTGTCTCACTGGGCTGCAGCTGCTGGTGATATTTGAGGGAGTCTCACACAGCATGCCGTTTACAAAAACTCAGAAATCCAAGACTGCAATGGAAATTTTGCACTCGTCTCGCAATTTTGAGCAGCCTATACTAAATACTATCGTTAGTAAATAGTTGGTTCACCACATGCTACCGTAACAGTGTCAGCTGTTAATTCAATATATCATTTTGATGTTTTAATGGTGGTAGTACAGCTCAAACTACTGCATCGTTCATACACTGTATGTTCAGGTGGAATGACCATATGAATGGTGTACCGCAAGGTTTAGTCTTAGGACCCACCCTCTTCCCAATCTACATAAGTACAGTAATGCAGTTCAGATAATTCATGATTCATTCTTACATTTCTATGCTGGAGCATTTGGGTGAGTGTATCCTTGGAGAGACCATTCAAAAAAACTTGGTTACACTAACTCTATTGGAATAAAAGGACTCAAACCAAAACACCATCACAGCCCAAAACAGAGGCGCGGGATTCACAGAGTTCAGGTTTTCATTTGCAGCTTGTAATCTGAACGTTTTCTTATGTAATAGCTGTTGGAATTTAGTAGACTTTTTGTCCTCATGTGCTCTGTGCAGTTTTGAATTCTTACCTAGATTTTAAAGTTGTTACAAGAGTAAGGTCACGAGTTGGTCTGCATGTTGTGTAGTCATGGGGTTTTGTTCATGAAGAAACATGTAACCGTTCACCGTTTTCTGCAAAGGCACTAGAAACCAGACAGAGAGCTTTATAATAATCCACAAAGGAATAAATATCCAGAAACTACCACATATAATCTCAGTAAACCTTCACGTGTAGCATCAGCAGAAGTAGAACCAGTAAACTTAATGTTGAGGTGAGATAATTGTGACAATGACTCTTGTCTCTGGTCTTGCTGGACCAATAAAATCGATCAAAAACACATGATGGGAAAACGAGGCAACAAACAGGCCAATTGGAAAGAAAATTTGGGAGTATAGGCTGGCTGGTGCGATGCAAATATCCTTTGTTCCCGTACTTCCAGGCAGTACAGATAGACAAACCTGACCTGGAAATACAGCTTTCTTCTTGGTCTGTATGTACAAACAGTCCCTTCATTAGAAAAAGAAAATCTAATAGTAATAATAATAATAAAAAAATTTTTTTTACTTTGGAGTCATTCTTTTCACAGCCATGCCCACAAAGACACCACTGTCATGTTTTCTATATATGTCCAAACGCCATACATATAACACTTTCTGAAAACAAGTCAAACAAAATGCCATATCCAGTGGCTCGTGCACCAAACACAGTGTAAAATGCAACCTACCTCTGCAAAAAACTCTCACAAGGTTGTATGCTTAATGGACTCACGAGTTACTTTCATGCAGGTGCTGTAAATGTGAATCGATGCATATTAGCCTGCCAGCGGGTCATGAAGAGTACTTTCATTAAAATATATAAATATTTGATACATCATATTTAGGGATTAAATGGCACTAACACACAATTGGCCACACTCGTGCTCAGTCTGAGTGGTAAAAGCCCTCTGGTACATTCTATATTGCTTGCTCCTCCATATGTCTCTCTTTTCTTTCAATGGTTGTGGGGGGTGTTGTTTGTGTGTGTTCATCTGGAGGTCACAGTGTGACTGGGGCTGATGGGTGTGGAGATTATGACATGTCAGCAGTCTAGTTAGGTAGCCTTGGTCACCAGAAAGACAGTCACCAGGGAGTAAAAGTATGTTACTATAACAAGTGTCAATCCTCGCCAGGGTAACGCTGGGTGGCCATTGCAACGTCTGCAGTCAGGCTGAAGCCCGTTGTTACACAAATGAGTTCATGGCGTTGACAGGCGACGGGGCCTCAGAACTCTCGTTGCCTTCGTGTGTGTCTTTCTCTTTCTTGCCGCTGTACTGGCCAATAAAGGATCCATCCTCGTTAAACTGTCCGTCCCCACCCTCCCCGTAGTCCACTAAACTGTCGTCGCTTTCATCGCGACGCACCGTCCCGTTGGACGGCGTCCGGCTGCCCTTCAGTGGCTTGTGATCCTCTGTGTCGCTGTTGGAGGAAAGAAGGAGTCGTTAAGAAATAGATTGTCCATAGGTTGATCTAGCATATTAGCATTCTGGCTTTTCCACTGCACAAGTGTTACAAAAACACATGGTGGAAGCGGTTGATACGTAATGCCTCTTTTCTACAGCTTGTTGTCTTACAGGCAGAAGAGTTTGTATTAGCAACAGCATGGTTTCCAAAATGAGGACAATGAAGTGTAAATGTGGTAGTTTACACTTCATGGTTCTTGTACAGTGGAGCAGCTCAGTTAAACATGAGTATCGTTGCGTTAGTGCTGTACTTTTCAAAGCCTGTGCAAAGACAGAATGTTGCAAATGCGTGCCATTCAGCCTTTTTCGATGTACCTGCATTAAAATGCAATTTGTAAAACAACTTCAGTCAGTACGCTAGCAGGTTACATGCAAGAATCCAAAATGCAATCCAAGAGTCACAGCTTCATTCGCTTTTATGCTAGATTTGTGCCAGAACATCTCTTCCACTTTATACGAGGTCTTCAGGATGATGTTAGACTTCAACTCATCTATTGTGTTTAATGGACTTTTTGTTAAGATGAGCAGTTAATGAAACCTATTTATTAAAAGTAGTAAAATGTTTTTTTTTGTCATTGTGTTTACTATGTCACAACAATGAGTTTTGTGACATAGACCATTTACACATGGTATTAATGTAGGTAGACAGAGTGTACACTCAACACACTGATGGCATATAATATCTGGTTGGTCAACCAACATTAGTAAAAAAACTATTTCATATATGGTGCAGCCACCCAACCATTTTCAAATGCCAGAGACATCAAGTCAAGGAGAAAAGCCCAGATAACTTCCCAGTGACAATCTCCATTTCCCAGGCCAGGGAGAATCCCCCCACAGATTTGCATCTACCTGAACTTTCTCTTAGGAAGACATACCCAAAACACCTCTAATCATCAGGAGATGATCAGGAGGCATCCCAATCTGTACTGACTCCAGTCCTTTCTATTCAGAGAAACAGACGCCCTACTTCATGTTTTCTCTGGAAAACTAAGATTCTCACCCTATTTCTACCTGGAATCTACCCATCACCCTACAGAGGAAAACTCATTTTAGTCACTTATATCCACAATCTTATTCTTTCCAACATGGTTCATATTACATAGAACAGAGATGGGCCAGTAAATCATGAGCTTTACCTTTCAGCTCAGCTCCTTCATCACAACAGACTAAATAAATGCCTTCATTACTCCACACAAAATCTCAAGTCCATCTATTCCATGGTACTGTCACTTGCGAGCAAGACACTCTGGTACTTGAACGCCCTGCTTGAGCCAGAGTCAACCCCAACCTAGAGAGAATTTTACTTGTTTTTAGCCAAGAACCGTTGTCTCAGACCTAAAGGAGTGTACTCTCATTTCATTTCCTTAGCTGCAAACTGCTCCAATGCACACTTAAGTTTGTGGCTCGAAGATGCCAACAGAACCACGCCATGTGCAAAAACACCTCCAGCTCCTTCCATGAACGCCACACACTGAATTTGTGAGAAAAGGACAGCCCTGGTGGAGTCTAACCTGCACCGGCAAAAACACTCGACTTTGTGTCGAGAACATGGACACGGTTCTTGCTTTGGTTATACAAGGACCAGATAGAATGCAAGGGTGATCATGTCACTCCATATTCCTGCAGGACACATTCAAACAATACTTTGAGGAACGTGGTCACAAGCCCTCCCCAGATCCCAAAAATGAGTGGACTGGACAGTCAAACTCTGATGCCACCTCAGCAACCTCAAAATCACTAAGATCTGGTTAGTTACAAGCATCTCCCGAGAATAGACTTTCCCAGAGAGGCTGAGAAGTGAGAGTCCTCCATTAGTTAGAGCACACCTTCCAGTTTCCCTTTAAAGTGTTTACAAATCGTTTACTAGTAAAAACGCTAATGTATTTTGAGCTTCAATAAAATACCACCATCACATCTCTACGTAAACATTCTACAAAGTATTCTGTGGAATGCAGCATTCAATAATACCGATTTCCAGAAAACCTCCCGCTCATGTACCTCCATTTGTGACTTTTTAGTGGCAAGGAAAACAAAACGGCTATATGTGATCATTGGCATGTTAATACCAGGTGTAAATCAGATTTCTGTAGACCAGATAGACTGAGTTTTTCTCTGCTTTTAGTTCCACTAATGTTAGAAAGAGCCTAAAAGCATTTTAAAGGGTTGCGTGGAATGCATGCTGGTTTTACCGCTGCTTGCCTTACCTCTCCATTGACCTAAACTCCCCAGAGCAGAGAGATAAAAAAATGCAAGTTTACATGAAAAGTAGTTCATGAGCCACAATAAGTCTCTATATTTGATACAGTGATACTTTGAGATAAAACGCATGAAAATGGAAACGATGAAAGTTATAACATTAAAAGATACACAGACAACTAAATTATTTTATCAATCCAGATACAAGTCTGATACTTGGTTATGTTTTCCAAAAGTGTATTGTACTACACAGAGTATTTTATCATACCAGAAAATTACTGAATTAATAACTATTACGGTATGTTTTTCAACTCATGGTTAGTGTTCTTGGAAAGACTTGAGATATTTTGTTGAAGCTTTAAATATCTTGGATTTTACAAAGCCTTTTTAAATTAGATGACCAGCGCAGAGGAGAGTTAGTAAACAGAGTAGTTTAGATTTTGCCTTGCCTCTATGCAGTTTTTGGAAATGGAGTCTGGTAAGGAGAATGTCTCTGCAGCCTGGTACCATGTTTTACACATAAATAGCCGAGTCAGGACAATAAATGGGAGGGAAAAAAGGAGAATCACTACTATTTTTTTTAATTGTTATTGTAGCTACGGGATTTATTTCTGATATTTGTTATTATCTCTTACCTGTACTCCCCAAAGGTTCCATCATCTTCCTTCATGGGCTGAATTTCAGGGTCTTGGTGAGCATCTTCTTTCTCTTTCACTGTGGATGTCACACAATATTTTCTTTTAAATACTTGCCCATCCAGGTCACTAAGCTCGTAGTCCTAACACACACCAAAAACCTTGCTGTACCTGGATATTTGCCACCTTTGTTTCGCTTGATGAAGCAAACTATGAGAAGCACGAGGATAAGCAGAGCAATGGCACACATCAGTCCGATGAACCAGCCCTGTGTGGCAATGTCTATCTGCCGATTGGGAACAGCTGGAAACGCACAGAAAACACAAAAAAGGGAGAAACACAAGGAGACAGCATGAATGTTAGTCCAGGTTTAAATTTAGGCTGATGAAAATGTGGGATTGTCTGTCTTCATGCAGAGCAACATGGAGGTTAGGAAACTGAAAACACTAATGGGATGTTAAAATGAGTTAAAAAGCAGAAATAATAAAAACGTTGTAAAAAAAATGAAAATAGCACACAAGTTATAAAACAATACTATAAAGAGATGGTTTTACATGACATGAAAAGACCACTTGGACTCTTCTGGGAAAACATTTAGTTTCTTTTCACCTAAATTCCTCTTTTGTATAAACAGTATACTGTACTGTACATCTATAAATTGTCGAAGCTTTTCAATTTAAGCTTCGTCTTAAAAGCATTTCAACATTTCAATTTCCTCTTAGAATGTCTTTTTTTAGTTTTATGAAGCACATTTTTGGGAAATGCAAAAGGAATTACAATGCACACACATTAAAAAGTATGCATGTAAACTGCAATAAACTATTACTTTTTTATATTAATTATCTGAAAATACCATGGTTCCCAATCCTCATCCCTGAGGAACACCACCCTGTTTGTTTGCAGTGGTTTGTTTGCTCCAACACACCTAATTTGAATGAAAGCATGATTTACAGGCTTTTGCAGACCTAAAGAAGTACCGTAAGTAAATCACTGAATCAGGTGTGTTGGAGCAAAGAAACAACTAAAACATGCAGGATGGTGTCCCTCAAGGACCAGGGTTGGGCACTGAAACTACCATAGACCCTAAGATCTCTAAACTGACCCATGCATTAAACATTTAACCATAACCTATGGTGTTTCACCTTACAAAATAATAATAATAATAACAAACCTTAAGCTTCTAATTATGAACTCCTAAATCTACCCAAATTACTTTTATAGATATTCTCTATTCCAATTAATGTAATTTGATTAAAAAGGTGCTTTTTATTCTTCCATACACTTTTTCAAGTTGTGAATTAATTTGCAAGATCAACACTTGAAACAAAAAAATAATAAAATAAAATAAAAAACACAAAAACAACTGATTTACATAAACTGAAACAATAAATTCACATTCAATGCAACAGTGGCCATCTAATGATGAGACAATGTCGACAAACACAAAACTGGCAAAACAAAAAACGACAAGAAGACTATCTATGCTGAGGCATGCGCCTCACCTGGCACTGTAACCAACACTTTGTCTGTCTTGTGGACCGCCTGGTCAGCGCCGTCTCTAGCTACCACTCGCACCCTATAGGACGTCCCCGGCTTTAAGCCTTTTATCGTATGCGAATGCGTACCGTTTACCACCTCCCTTTTCCAGTCTTCTTCACCTGGAACTGATGCTGCGGATGAGGAGGGATTAGAATTAGGCAGCCTCGTTATATTCCGGTATTTGAGGAGTTACTTTAAAGCAGCATGCACCGATAATTCTGTAAACGCAAACATGAAGAGTAGCCTTACTGTTTTCTACATTATACTCCACAAAAACATTCTTTTGGAGTCCAAAGTATTCCCAACTGATCACTGCACCTCCCTCAATCGCAGACGCATTAACCGTGCCAAACACAGGGCCAAGAGGAGGCGCTGAGCACAAAGAAGACCAAAATAAAACTGTTCAAAACACAAATAAAGTTTACAACAATCTAACTCAGTGAAGTATGACAAAGCTTTAGGGTCATGCTAAGGGAGGAAGTCATAAAATTACAAGAATAACCATAATATTACGAGAATAAAGTCGTACGAGAATAAAATTGTAGTATTACTAGTATAAAGTCATAATATTACAAGATTAAACTTGTAATACATTCCTGGGTAAGCTCAAACCTGCTGTGGACAGCCTCCAATACGAGTCACTGTGTTTTTGAAGTAGTCCACGATCACTTTTGAGTCACTGTTTGTGAAATATGCCTCAATCGACATTATCTGCAGTGGAAGTGGTCTCCAGCTCCAAGTACTTGGGTGTACACATGAATGATAACCTCAGCTGGAGCGACAACACCACCAGCCTGATCAAGAAAGGTCATCAGAGACTCTACTTCCTCAGACGGCTGAGACGAGCTGGTCTGAGTAGCTCAGTCCTCACCTCCTTCTACAGGTGTGCAGTGGAGAGCATCCTGTGCTCCAGCATCAACGTGTGGCATGGAGGCTGCACAGCTGCAGAAAGAAAAGCTTTGCAGAGAGTGGTGAAGGCTGCACAGAAGTCTGTTGGAGTCAGTCTCCCCACTATCACAGACATCTACACCTCCAGATGCAGGAAGAGGGCCACCTGCATCATGAAGGACCCCACTCACCCAGCACACACACTTCTTGCCCCGCTCCCCTCTGGAAGGAGGTTGAGGAGCATTAAGTGTAGAACCACTAGACTGAGGAACAGCTTCTACCCTGAGGCTGTTACTCATGAATCTCTAACCAGAATAATCACTGTGAAAAAAATCACATCATGTTGCTGCTGATCTGTTTCATGCTGCTGTGTTCATTCGTACTCATCTGCTCACACAGACTCGTGTTCGTGCTGCTGTTCGGCGTATTGTTTTTCTGCTATTAGCGCCTAGTGTATTTTTAGTTTAACTTTTTTTTTTGTTCATATCTTATATCTTATTACTGTTTTTCTTTTACATTCTATACTTTTGTTGGATGTAACTGGGAGCATGTGTACACAATTTCGTTCCACCATATGTACCACATGTGGTGCGTATGACAAATAAACAACCTTGAAACCTTGAATCCTTGTAAACATTCATCATTTTACCGCAGTTGTAAGACTGTTTTTTTTCATGTCGGAGTTCTGATACTTTTACGACTTTATTCTCATATTGTTTCAACTTTATTTGTATAATACTACAGTACAACTTTATTCTTGTAATATTATGACTTTATTGTCGTACGACTTTGTTCTCAGAATTTTATGACTTGTAATTTTATTTTATTTCTCCTTAGCGTGGCCCTGAAGCAGTCAGGATACAAATAATAAAGTAATTTAGCAGACAATACAATAAAGTGTTTTTAATAAATACACAAAGACTCGTCATTTTTTTCATTTTGATCCCATTAAGACCTTCTAACACTCTATGGAAAACAGGACTGACCATAGTTAATTGCAAAAACGTCCATCTTAGCAAATGTTCCTTTCTCCCAGCCACATCTCTCAACATGATGAAGAAACACGGGGCAGATGTGTGTAAAATGTGATGGTTCTATCATAAATTGATCTTTTTAGAACAGGTTGACTAAGAAAAAAATCAATAATATTTTTATTCTTTAATAATAATAATAATAATGTCATATTTTTGTCATCTATGCATGTTTCCATCACACAAGTTGCTCTAATGAAGAGTGAAAAATGGCAGAATCCAAATATGGTTTCTAAAATGACCAAATGTATGTTGTGAACGTGAACCAAGAGAAGTACTGTGGAAGAACCTGATGTGAAAATTTTATGCAAAGATTTGTAGTTTTGTCCCTCTCAGATTGAACCGTTTTCTATCACTAGATCAATGACTAAATAAAATAATTTAGTCTCATCCTTTTCCACTTGATGTGCGTCTGTGCTCACGCACAAACTCTAAAGCCCCCGTGTGCATTTGCTGAGATGAACGGCTTCTGCAGGGTTCAGTTTAAGGACGGGTAGTTGTTGAGGTGGTTAGGGACATGGGGAGTGCTTGTACCATTGTGAAACGGGGAGTGCAGAGACTGAGTGGTGGGGAAAGTTTGGTGAGGGGGCTCTGTGGGGCCTGAAAAGGACACGGAAAGAGTGAGATAGTACACATGACAAAACACAACATACGACAATAGAAGAACACAAAGCTTAAACATGCAGCGGGAGCTCGCAAATCTAAGACTTTGAGGTAAAATGAAGCCAAACTGATCCATATGGAAACTCTATGACTGTCACAATGAGTAACTAACTAAAAGGTCAAAAACTCAATCCGTGCAAAAGCCTCTAAAAATGCTTTCTAAATGACCCGTGATGATTCAAAGATGACAAAATCAATAAGACTACAAAACAGTTATTTCTAATAAATCCAATTAATGTGTAAACACAGCCTATTCTTTTAAAATAGACCAAACAGGCTTGCGTTCACATGCCATGAGAACGTTTTATTGTCATAGTTTGCAAACATATTAACATAAAACGTGCAGAAAGGTGAGCTACGTAGGATATCTATGCTATGATTTGCTCTGGTTTTTAACATCAGGATAAAATTTGCATGCATTAACTTCCATTGGCACGCATGGGTTACCTTTGCCTGCCTCTATAGTGGGCTGAATAAGAGCTTCAGGGAGAAAAGAAAGAAAAAGATAGAAGAAGTGTGAGATTTTGAGCAAAAAACACTCATTTCTACCCCTTATTATTGTTTCTTGAAGAATGGTGGAGGAATGATTAAACCATAAGACGAATACAAACATGACTCACTTATATCCATGGCTGTATAGGCCTCTTCTGTAATATTGGGGCCAGGGCCCTTGATTGTCGTTGCACTTAAGTAAAACTTGTAGAGCACACTGGTGTTCAGGCTGCCCAGGGTTAGCGTCGTCTCGTTAAACTCGAGGTTGATCACCCTCAGTGGTCCCAGCTCATTTGTGGTATTGACTGTTAAAAGAACAATAAGGGGCCACGGATGAATAACAAGAGCCTTAATGAAAAGTAGACAAGAAAATATAATGTGCTAATTTTACCTGGTTGGTATTTGAGGGTGTACCCTGTGAGGCGGCCATTGTTGCTTAGTGGTGGGCCCCAATTCAGAGTGAGAGAGTCCAAACCAGGATTGATCACGTTCAGAAAAGAAGGAGGACCTGGGACTAAAAAGACAGGTTCAGTGACTGTTAGATGTGGTATCACTTATCTTTTATTTCTCATTGACTCATCATTTTAGGACTTTTTTTTTTTACTGCAACTTCTCTACAGACCTACCACCTTTATAAAAAAGGATTACCCTGTATTAATTTTTAATCTGGAGAAGTTTAAATGTTAATAAATGCAGATTTATTTGAATATAATCCGTTTGTATTCGAAAGTCCGAGTTTGTGAGTTCCAAATTGTTTTCGTGCCCCAAAATTGGAGATTGTTGACCAGCTAAAACCTCTAAACTCAATAGTCGTAATAGATGTAGGAATAAACCTTTGGTTTTCATCCAACAATGTTCAGTCAGGTCATCTGGATAGTTCCTTTTTTTGTTGAGAGACGTTTTGCCCTCCATCCGAAGGGCTTCATCAGTCTGAGAAGTCAAAAACAAACTGTTTTCCCCACCAAGCAACCTAGATTATTGAGCATTCATCCGATGTCTTTTATTTTCAGTTCTGTCAGTTTATTTCTCTGTAATCAAGTCACACACATGCAGAATCCATTCTCAGTCTTCCCCCGTCTCGCACACACACATACACACACACACACACACACACACAGAGTGTGCTCCAAGGCTCTGTCCTCGGACCCCTCCTCTTCATCATTTACCTCCTTCCTCTAGGTCACATCTTCCGCAAATTTGGTGTCTATTTCCACTGCTATGCTGATGACACACAGCTCTACTTGTCAACAAAACCAAACTCCACTCACCCACCCTCCATCCTCACAGACTGTCTCAATGAACTCAATCACTGGTTTTCTAATGGTTTCCTTCAACTGAACGGGGAAAAAACAAAAATCATCCTTGTCGGTACCAAAAACTATTTCAAAATTGGAACATCTTCTCATCCCCTTTAACAAGTCTTTGCTATCCCCTCGCCTCAAGTCAAGAGTCTCTGTGTCATTCTCTACAACACTCTCTCCTTCACTTCACACATCAACAATGTTACTAGGTCTGCCTATTTCCATCTCCGAAATATTAACCGTCTCCGTCCTTCTCTTACACCCCGCTCCACAACCATCCTTGTTCACAGTCTTGTGATCATGGATTGACTACTGCAACTCACTTCTTTATGGCCTCCCTAACAAATCTCTTCAGAAGCTATAGATGGTCCAGAACTCAGCTGCCCGTTTCATAAGTCAAACCTCCTACTATAACCACATCACTCCTGTCCTGCAGCAGCTCCACTGGCTCCCGGTTAAATCACGAATCGTCCTCAAAATTATTCTTCTCACTTTCAAAGCTATCTACAATTTTGCCCATCCTTACCTATCTGACCTCCTACACATCTCCATCCCCTCTTGCTCTCTCATATACTCCTCTTCGCTACATCTCCATGTACCCTCAATCCGCCTCTCCACCATGGGGAGCAGGGCCTTCACCTGCTCTGCTCCTCACCTCTGGAACTCTCTACTGCCAGACCTACGAAACACCACCTCTCTTTCTCTATTCAATACTGCCCTGGAAACACATCTCTTTTGACTTGCTTATTCTTCTTAATGCTATGTATTTTATATTTTTATGTATTTTTTGTCTGTATCTGATATGTTTCTTTCTGTAAAGTGTCCTTGGGTGTCCTGAAAGGTGCATTTTAAATAAAATTATGATTATTATTATTACAGTACAGTCCAACCAATACTAGAGAACATCTTCCTATAAAGTTTATATGCACAGAGTGCAGAGAAACCTATTGTTATTGATTTATTTAGCTAATTGTAGTGAGCCTGCTCACTGAGCAAAACATTTGCAAATTCCTTCAGTATTTTGACTTGCAAATGGAACATTAAGTTGAGTCAGATGTCATTCTTAGATTTGAGCTTCGGCTTTTGGGATAAACAGAACATAACATAATTTTCAGATTGGCAATTCTACACCTGATTATTTTTCTATGTATAAATTATTTGGGTATAATTTTGTTCTACTCAGTTGGGCTACAGCTTCATATATGGTGAATATATTAAAAATGTCATGTTAGGATGTTGCTTTGAGCCTATAGGGTATACGTACCTCCTTCAGGTGTTTCAAAAGTCTTGTTGGAGCTGTGAGGTCCTTCTCCTTTGCTGTTAAGGACCCTAATGAAGATGTTGTATACACTGTAGGGGTGAAGTCCCAACAGCATTCCCTCACTGCGGTTTCCACTGAAAGTTAAAACTTGCTCTTTATTATCTCCTTCCCCCTCTGCCTCCTGCCGGCCACGCTCACGGCGGTAGTACACCTAAAGGAATGGCACAGAATGAGTCTGATATGTTGCGATCGTTGATCCACAGCAACAAGAAATCCTGTCCAAATAAAAACCACATACGTTGTATCCTTGCAATTCTCCTTGAACAGATGAGACAGGAACCGGCTCCCAGTGGACTTCGGCCAGTGTGCTGTTGCGAACCATGACCTGCACGTTGTCAGGAGCAGCCAAAGGCACTGCCAAGCAGAGATATCAAACCGTTAATCGACTGTACGCTCATATTTGAAAATATCTGAATTTGCTTCATTGTGTGTAATGTTTCAGATCTAAAACAAGATATTCATAATAAAAATCTCCAAGACATATACTCACAGTCTTCTCCTGAGTAACCAGTTACTACTTCCGGTTCAGGACCGTTGCCGTAATTATTGAAGGCCTGAACTTTAAATTCATATGGAACATAGATTGGAGCTCCAGTGACAATCAGTTGAGAAGAGTTGACAACATTTTTGGATTTCCACTCCCTTTCTAGGTCCTTCTGTCTCCAGTGGACTTTGTATTCCAGACCGGGTCCATTAGACTGGAAACCCGTTAGTGGCTGCAAGGAGAGAAATGCTAATAAGTCTGTTTTAAGGGATGGGAGCTACAGAATGGAGTGTTTTGTCTGCACAGTTGTCATTTGTCAAAAAGGATCAAGGTTTCTTACCGTCCAGGAGATGACCAAGTTGCCAGGTTTTGTTCCTTTACCTTGAACATTTGTTGGATTTTCATCTGGAGCTGGAAAAAAACAAACATTTTATGTATACGTTGAGATTTTTAACATGTCTGTGATTTAATTTTGGGAAGCAGGTGATCATGTTTGTTTACCTGCAGGGTTGGTCCTGTATTGTCGCGAAGGCCAGCTGGGCTCGCTCAAGCCGACTTTATTCCGAGCCTGGACTCTAAAGGAGTAGTACACGTAAGGAGAGAGCTGCAGCTGGGCTGTGGTGCTGGTACCAGGAACATCTGTCAGGTTGACCCAAACTCCCGGCTCGTGGAGCGAATCTTCGTACTGAATCAGGAAGTCTGGGGAAGATGTCGAAATTCAAGATTCAAAACTGAAATGAAGTGAAAATTTAATGCAACCTGTTAGTTTCTTTAAGACTTTTATTTATTTATTCATTTTTACTTACTAACATTTCTTAATTTACTGAATTTGATTGTTTTCAATTTAACTGAACAGGACTGAACTTAACTGGATTTGAATCTGACCCGTTTGTTTTTATTTATAAGTCTACAATGGTGCCTTATTAATACATTGATTTAATCTGAACTTAAACAAATAAAACAGTAAACCCACCAGAGTGCAACAAATCAAAAAGCTTTTTTATTTGTAATACTTATTCCAAATGACATCAAACCCAGCTTTAAGCAAACATCAAATTCTTGTTTTTAATAATCGTTAATCTTCCATGTTGTTAGTAACATTGATCCATTTAAACATTATTACATTTAGATGAATTTCCCACATTTGACTATGAAGATCTTCCAAAATTAAGTTTCTATGTGTCGCAGCTTATTTTAACATGTTTCCCTCAATAAAATTCACACGCATATGTTGTCATATGTAGCATTCATCTAGTTTTTCTGTGATTTGCAACAACAAAAAAACTAAACACATTTAAATTTTTTGTCTACTTGGTAATTTGTCTAAAAACTGTCTTAAGTAAATTGTACTTCACAACAGTGGGTCCAGAACTCAAAATGATACCAAGAAATGAATGTAGCTCTATTGTTGGTTAAAATATACACAAATTGATATTATTCCTAAAAAACAAGCATACCAACACAAACCATCTGAATATCAACACACATCTTAATACTTTATATTTAGTTATGACTGTTAATGTCTTTTATCGTCTTTATAACAATTACAGAGTAAATATGCCATAAGCAATCATTTTGAAACTAATAATTGAGGATAATCTAAAGGACATCCATTTGGTGCTTCATGACTTACACGTGGTCCCGACCCTAATATTGGGAACCACAGAGAAAAGTAATTACCGGTATACATTTTCCCTAAATTTACTGATAACATGCATTCATGTGCTTCCAAACTAGATTTCCTCAGTATTAAAATCATTAACTCAAGTTATTATTCATTCTAGATGGATAAGTGTTTCCAGTTTCAATGTAGACACTTGTTCAGTCAAGAGGCTCTAATCCAGGGGTGTCCAAACGTTTTCCTATGTGGGCCAAAATTATCAAGATGAAAAGATTTGTGAGCCACAAAAATGTGAATTTAATGCTCAACAACATGAACAATATTTTGGAGAAAGGACAAAGGTTTGCTAATTTTGGTGGAGAAATAGTTTTAAATTGTTGTAGATTCAAAATCTTAAAAGACCCATAAACACTAACCTTATCAGAGTCAGAGTCAGAGAGTCTTTATTGTCATTTGCACCGCATGTGGTACATGTGATGAAAACGAGATTATGTACACGGGGTCCCAGTTATAATTTTTTATTAAAGTGTATTTGATTTATTTGATTTGTTGAGTCTATGGTTGTTGTGTTTATGTATGTTGAAAGTTAATTTTAGTTTGTTCTCAGCAATAAAAGCGTAATTTGAGTAAGTGTCCTTTTAAAAGGGGTCAATCAGCCTTTTGTACCATGGACGACCCAAAAGACTGGTCCAAGTTCTGAAAAATTGTCCAGCTGTCAGTCGCTACAACAGATTCATAGAAGGTTTGATAAAGTTTATCAACTCGTATGTAGATGATACCACATTATATTCATTTAAAAATGTCCAATTTCCCTCTTGATTATTTTATCAACTGCAATATTTAGCCAAGTTTTATGAATCATTATCCAAAAGTGTTTCTGGTAGAAACCAGTAAAGGTTTTTGATGCTTTGTACCAGGAAGTGAAAATAAAAAGGATTATAGCCCAAAGTTTGTATTTTGCTTAATATTGCTCATTTTGAAATATTGTTTTTCATCCGTTTTGCTGTTACCGTATTTTCGGTGTATAAGTCGCCGTTTTTATTATTATTTTTGCATAGATTTGTCAGTCCTGCGACTTATATGCCAAAGCAACTAATATACATTTTTTTCATGTTCATAACCCAATTTTTGACTGAAGCTTTAAATTTCAAAGAACTACAACAGCGAGTCCTCCCGCGCAGGTGGTGCAGGCAGAGGAACGCTGGAGAGCTTGCGGCTCCGGCCGCAATGGATGGATGGTTGGATGGATGGCACCACACCACCCAGGTGAAATGAAGCTGTTTTGACCATTAAAGTGCATTTATTAAGGATAAGTTCAACCGAGACACACCTTTGCTATAATGTCAAGCAAACAAATAATTGTTTTTAAGTGTTAATCTTGTTAAATTTTGAAGAACGGCAACTGCGAGTCCTCCCGTGTGCGCTCGGTTCACTCAACTGGTGCAGGCGGAGGAACGCTGGAGAGCTAGTGGCTCCGGCCGCGATGGATGGTGCAGCGCAGCCCAGGTGAAATGAAGCTGTTTTGACCATTAAATAAACACAATAAATGCGACTTATACGCCAAAGCGACTTATATTTGTTTTTTCCCTCTTCATGATGTTTTTTGACTGATGCAACTTATACTCCGGAGCGACTTATACGCTGGAAAATACGCCTAAACAGTATACAGTATTAAAAAAGGATTACCAACGAATTTGCAGAAAGTCGGCATCGACCTCTTAAGCCTTCTAGCCAAAGTGATGCCATTCTTAAACTGCAGTTGTGGACCGCACAGGATTACTCCATGGGCAGCAAATGACCCTCAGGCTGCACTTTGGACACCCATGCTCTAATCTAACTACAGTACAGTAGTTGTGTTTGTGAACAGACTAAAGGTGACAGGTGGTACTTAAAGAGCCTTTAGAAGGAACTCGGCAGCAGCACTGTGTGTTTCATACTCTGCGTTGGACTGTTGTGGTCGTCTCCGGGGGTCCAGGTGAGCTGAACGCTCCTCTCTGTCTGATCAGTCAGTTCCAGGTCAGTTGGTGGGTCAGGTTTCTCTGCAGAAACAACCCGAGCACAGTTCTTTATGCTGTGTTGGCAGACACTTTCACAATGGTGCAGAACTTAAAATGTAAGAGGATAAGTGAGTGAATGCCCAATGGAAGCACAGACATGGATTTTTTTTAAACACCAAGGATTGCTGGTAATATCAAAGTTTTTAACTTGTACTTAATATAAAATAAAACCATACATGTAAAATTAAAATTGGTAATACAAAACAATGGACATTTTATGAAGCAAACCACCGACTGAATGAGCCGAACGGAGGCTACGCTGTGGTTTGTTTACCGTAAACGATTGCCGGAGTAGGAGTTGCCTCTGACAGCAAGAAGAAAAAGTGAAGTTCAAGAAGAGAAAAAGATGTTAGTGACAGAAAAGTAAGAAGAAGCAGAAAAATTACAACCGCAAAGATTTTCTAGGATCTAACTCAAGTCTGACACATTGATAAACATTCAGACCAATTTGAAACAACCGGATGAAACATTTTATTCAGCAATACACAGCAGAAGCAAAATATAAAAAGGAAGACGAAAAAAGTTAGTTGGTGAAGATTTGAGACACATCAGAAAATGTTTCATTCAAATGAATCTCTGGGAAAATACGGACAAAAGAAACTACTTACCAACAACAGTCAGCTTGGCGCTGGCGGAGTCCTGATCCAGAATAGTGTTAGTGATGCAGGTGTACGTGCCCTCATCATCATCTGCCACATCACTGATGGTCAGGCTCTCCTTGCCCACCACAAACCTGGAAGTGTATTACCAAAAACGTTTCCAAAAAAAAATCATATTTTAAATACCCTAATCATGTTATAGCTTCATGCTTTTGGCTGTACCTATCATCGCGCGGCAGCTCTCTGTCATCCTTCATCCAGGTCATTGTGGGGGTGAGGGTACGGTCGTGTTTGACTTTACACTCAAACATGACGCGCATTCCTCTCTGCACCACCCTGTACTCTGGTTGTTTCAGGATACGAGTAGGCTCTGGAATAGAGGGGAACACAGCTTTAAGACCTAAATGCTGAAACATGACAATTGGCTCAGTTTAAAATACTATACAAGTATTTAGATATGATACTACTAGATCACGAGACCTTTGACTTCCAGGGAGACCTGATTCTCTTTCCTCCCCAGGTTGTTGGTGGCGATGCAAGTGTAGTTTCCACTATGTTGCGGCTGGGCTACATTAATTTCCAGAGTCCCATTCTTGTGAATCACATATGGGTCACCATTCTTAATGCTGATCTGAAAGTCTTTGTACCTGTATGAAAAAGGCAAACCAGACAACTTCAGTACCACAAAAAACACAAATAACTTCATTTATTCCCTGCCAAACAGAACACACACACACAAAAAAAAAACTAATGAGAGCAGTCAGCAGGTTTCTCTTTTCCACTTAAAGAAGTATGCAGAATTATGATGTTTATGGACAGTAATTTGCGTATGAGTTATATAATTTGTACTTTTCTTTAATCTATCATGTTATGATGACAAAGATTTGTGTTGAGTTCCAAAATTGTAACTTAAGGAGCTGCAACTGGTTGGGACTTTTTGGTCAAAGGATGTGGATGTTTTTATTAGTATGACTGAGAATAACTCTGCCCATGAAGCATATGTTTGGGTCAGCAGAGAGGGCTGGATGAGGAGCGGAGTGATGCTGCAGCATGCAAGCTGGCAGCCAGGACACCTCTGAGTTCTGTGAACTCAGCTGAACTGATAAGGGTCTAAAAACAAGCTGAGGATGCAGCTCACTGCAGAGTCTTGTGACCGGTCTTCATGTGTGTACTTTACATATATCTATGTAACCTGTCCTGAAAATCTGACCTCCCAAATACTGGTTCAAAATCTCCTGCCGTCAAGTGTGGTTCTTTATGAGCAAGATAAAGCAAGAATATTTTTCTCCAACAGTAGCATACATCATTTGTATTATAACATGTTATCTGTGAAAATAATGTTGTTTGGTATTTTGTAACCTTTAAGATTACTACAGAAATATTAAGATTATGATGCTACTTTGAAGGAGACATCCAGATTGCAAGTGTCCGAATCATGTAAATCTAAGTTTGTCCAAATTAATTATCCCCATCTGTCAATTCTTGTTTTTGCTTAATTATGAA
>JBBPBX010001328.1:31097-97111 GCA_038048925.1 Garcialebias charrua
AATCCAGAGTCCTGAAATGATGACAGAATGTTTATTCAGCTGGGCTCCTCAGAGAAGTCTGGAATTCCTCAGTAGAAGGGTTGGGAGGGTGAGAGTGTCAGGTTTACAAAACTTCTACAGGCGTGTTGAGATAAGACGGCCTTGTCATGGCCAGTCAGGAACCCGAATTTCAGATAAACACAATTGTTTTGGGGACAGGCAGAATTTTAATTACATCTACCTTCAGTCAGTGTCGGTCCACTTGCTTCCGAAATGTCCAAATTAAAATGACCATACCAATGGAACGTGCCTGAGAAAATCCCCGAGATCTAATCCATACAGCCAAAATTCTAGGATTTTGAGACATGAAACAAGCCATCATCAGGCAGCCTGACCAGGTCCAGATTTGCTGCAGACAACTTCCTTGTTTGTTGATAGACCAGGAACC
Source organism: Garcialebias charrua (assembly GCA_038048925.1). Lineage (NCBI taxonomy): Eukaryota > Metazoa > Chordata > Actinopteri > Cyprinodontiformes > Rivulidae > Garcialebias > Garcialebias charrua. Next base: position 31,525 of record JBBPBX010001328.1, read on the forward strand.
AGCCAAATCCAAAAAGCAGGAACCAGTTATCATATATCCAATTATATATGTGTCCTTAAGATCCACAGATGACAGCAGAGATAGACACGTCATCAAGTCTTCCAAGTCGATGAGATATCCAGCTGTGTGCATGCCAACAGGGCAAAGCGGCTCGCCTACAGCCTGTCTTCTTGTTGAAGAAATGTTATCAGTTGTGTTGAGGGACCAACTGACCAAATTGAAGTCCATATTATGATTCAGAAGATTTTGTAGAAGAGAGGCTCTCAGGCAGTTTCACAGACAAGACAAAGCAAAGCGGAGACAGAGAGGAGACGTCCGCCCTTGAGAAGAGCAAGTGTTGAAAAAACTTCCCGTATTTTCCGGACTATAGGTTGCGGCTTTTTATAATTTTTTCATGGCCTGCGACCTATAGTCAGGTGCGACCTATATATGGCTTTTTATAAAATAAGCTGATTTGTAATAATTTATTAACAAAAATTTAACTGTCTGAGACACACTCTTACAATAACGTCAGCTAACAAATATATTTTTAAGTGTTTATCCTGCTAAAATTATTCATTAAAGAAAAGTTCAGCTCAGACACATATTTGCTATAATTTTTATCAAACAATTAATTGTTTTTAAGTGTTAATCTTCTTAAAAGCCTTGCTGTGCGCTCCTGTGGAAGAGACATTTGCAGCAGAGCTAAACACGGTCCACATTTTGACGTAGGTGTGACCTATATTCAGGTGCGACCTATATATGGATTTTTCCAATTCTTTGGCAATAATTGGACAACGCGACCTATACTCGGGTGCGACCTATAGTCCGAAAAATATGGTACTTAAAAACTAAAAAAAAAAAAAAAACTTACTACGGTACTATTCTGTAGCTTTCAACACCAGATAATCTGTGTTCAAACATGTATGCTTCACACAGGTTACCGTAGTCGTTATATTTATTATCTGCGACATTTTTACGTCTATATTCGGATTTAACTTCATTTTGTATTTTACTTTATGTGTTGTCTGTTTGTACAGCACTTTGGTTGGCCTTGTCGCTGTTTTATGTGCTCTATAAATAAAATGGTATGATGGTATGGTATAAACTTTGCACAAAGCACAACTGCAAAAACAATTTAAGCTGCATTTCAAGTCTTGTAAATCACATGACATACCGGTACATGCATTTCGTCTATAACCCTTACTGCAGTAAAACAGGTATAAATATTTAGTCTGTACATATGAAGAGTTTCTTTTGTTTCTTTTTTTTGCCAACTCTGACCTTCTCATGACTCCGTACCTGGAGTAAAATATAAGTCTTGAGCTGTGTAAGTGGTTTGTCTGGTGGATAAACCATCATTCTACCACAGTAACCAAAACAAACTGAATTCCAGGTCTTATAACTTAAACAACTTCTGTGAGTGCGTTCGTTCGTCTTTCTGGTTTCTTCTAAAGCAGAACCACAAACTGAAATACCGCAGTGATCACCCGCTGTCAAACAAGACATGTGCACAACTGTCTCTTCTAACATGTGCTCACTTGAAAACTCGAGACGCGAGTTAACTCACATGGAAAATTTATTTAAAAAAAATATATATATACTGTATATATGTAAAATATATATATATATATATTTATATATATATATATATATATATATATATATATATATATATATATACTGTATATGACAGCAACAATGCACGCAAACTGGCACATGCCTGTGTAAACGTCCAACTTTAAATGAATCATCCTTGTCAGTGTGTCATGTAGATCAGATCACACAAGAGTGTGGGAGATCCAGAGTTTGTTGTGTAGTGAATCACAACATCATGTTGGAGTGATCAGCTTCTGGAAACTGCACCGCAGGGTGAAGTGTTTCACTTCTCTGTACACAAATTACAGAGTATACAGTACCAGATGTGCATTAGCAGGCTGTAAATAAATAGATTTACAGTTTTGCTGCACTACATGCCTCTCTTCCACAAAATTAGTTTAGCCTTTCTAGATCAATATATTGTTTAAATGAATATTCAGCCTGCTAAATGTAAACTTGAACATGTTTTTATTTGTCTCTGTGTGCTATCTGTCATTTAATACACATTGCACACCAGACTGTTGCTTAGGACTTTGACGTTAACTATCAGAGGAAACATTGTCAGCAAAATATTCATGTCCGTTCAATCACTTTACATCCATGACAGTGGAACCCAAAAGTTCAACCTTGGCCAACACATAAAAAAGGCTACACCTCAGCCAATTGTATTGAAATTTACCTAAAGTTTGGTGTAGAAGCGGAGATTCATACCAGCACATACTGTGAGTTAAACATTGGGGCACTACCTGTCACCGTCTGTCTGTTAGCAACAAAGTCATAAAGCACTGGATGGGTTCTAATGAAACCCTCAGAAAGTAATTATTGGATGTAAATCTACAACCAAATAATTGGAGCAAATACAAATCAAGATGGCTGCCACAACTAACTGCTATAACTTTGTAACTTTTTGTCATAGGACAACCAATATCAGAAAGTAACACGTACACGGGAAAGTGATGTCTTTAGATCCATATGAAGGTCAAGCGATTGTACACACACTTACAGTATATTGGTGGTTACAACTCTGCATGTCTGATGAGATGCATAGAGTTAATGAATACGCAGGAAGATGTTTTCCTGCTGAGCTGCGCAATGAGTGTGAGCTAACACAGCTAATTATGCTGACACGCCCTAAAGGGATAAAGAGAGCAACATCAATGAGTATATTAGAGGCAGCTGATGCACGCTAAAGCTCTGTATCCCATTGTGGGAAATTAAAAAAATGCATAATGATCGCCCAAATTTAATACCACTTTTTAGATTGATTACATTATATGATGCTTCATGCAGCAGATACAACTGATTGACAGTGGTCATAGTGAGCTGAGGCTTCAGATAAAATTTCTATAAAAAAATACAAATTGAACTTTTTATAGCAACATTTAGAAGATATTCACTGACAAGAAAATAAATACGTTAATGGAGATGTTATAAAATATAGTGATGAAAATACATTAAAAAATGGTCCAAAGGAGGTGAAAAAATGAGTAATTTAAATATTTATCACGTTGCATCTATTAAATAAAACTTGGGGATTTTTTTTTTTTTTTAAATCACTTGTTTGAACAATAAATAATATCCTAAATGAAAACATTACAAACTGCTCGAGTATTTGTTGTGAATTTTTCAGCGATGATACCTTAATTTTAAAGGTTTTTCTGTAAAAATCTGATATAAATTATGATTTAAATGCACTGTACATGTTGCAGGAATGAGAGAAGATGGTTTTTTTTATTCTCAATTTTTTTTTAAATTTTATTTAAGATCTTTCGCAATTTAATTTACCAGGGTTGCAGCTTAGAGGAGAAAAAGTATCAAACGCAGCAAACAAAAAGAAAGTATTGTGCACTAACAGTGCCGAAAATTTTAAAATTATTGTTTTTAATATGCTTTACAAAATGATCTAAAATTAAAAGTTATATTAAGAAAAGTATCAAGCTTCATTTAATTTGTACAAAACTATTAGTTCAAAGCAGCAAAAAAGTTGTAAAGACAACAAAACACCTGAAACCATTTCATGTGTAACATTCTCAGAGATTCAGCTATTTATAGGTTTCAGAAGTGGCAGCCATCTTGTATTGTGTTGACTCTAATTACAGTATTAGTCAGTTGTAGACAGACATTCAAAAATTTCCATCCAGTACTTCATGATATTTTGCTAACAGTTCAGTCCAATAGATAACGCCAGGTTTTAATTGGAACGGATCTTGCACAGTCAAGTAGAACTCAAAGTTTGGAATACCATACCATACCATTTTATTTATAAAGCACTACAGCAACAGGGCCAACCAAAGGGCTGTACAAACAGAAACAATGACAAACAGAATGACTCTCAGCTACTGCCACACCAAATTTTAGCTCAATAATACCATAAAAATGGCTGACTTAGAGCTATTTTTGTGGCAGCCATTGTGAGTCAGAACGCCAAAATATAATAAGTTGTATTTGTCAACTTAATGATTACGTTCTAAAAGTTTCATTAACATTAGTTCAATCACTCATGAGATATTTTACATACAAGTGCACAAAAGAGGCAAAAACATTATCATCCACCTTTGTCTTCAGTGTTGGACGATAATGATCAAAGCCCTTGATGTTCATGTTAGAAACTCTGTGTGATTTAAATGATCACACACCATTACATTTAGCTTACAGTCTTCAAATTACAAGGACAACAGTCTTTTAGTACCTCGTTTATCATTTGTTTTTGCACAGTTGGGTAAGTAAATGTGTTTGTGAGGCCCGTTGTGGGCATTTTTCACAGTTAAAGGCTGAGACATGAGGCTAGAATTGTGCAGTGTGGTGGAATTTAATGCTCTGGCAGCAATATTTTCCAAAGAAACACACTCTCCCATACACACTACTTCATTCATCCTAAAGCAAAATGAGCAAATTAATTTCTCGCTGCACATGTTCTCACAGGCTGCAAAAAGATGATTACAATGGACTCAAAAGATGAGTGGAATGACTTTAGTTAGTGGGCAGGTCAGCACATCTTTTTTTATTTATCTTTTCACCGTCTCGGTAGGTCACAGTTGTGATATTTAAGAAAAGCTATGAAATTACTTCATTTCGTGCGGTTAGCTTAAAGAAAGTCCAGGAGCATGATGCAGCCTATTGTCTTATTGATGATGGCTACTTTCTTTGTCTTTAGGAGCAAGGTGACAAATTTTTTGTCCATGTCCATGTGTGCATGTGTCTGTTGTGAAAATATCTTTAAAAAAAACATTAGGTTTTGATGAAACTACAAGAAAGTAATAATTGGATGCACATCTACAACTGATTAGGTTTTGAAGTAAATCCAGTTGAAGTAGATCCAGTTGAAGTAAATCCAGTTGGCTGCCTCAGTTAATCAAACTTATCAAACACAGAAATGGCTATCACTCGGTCAATTTTACGGATAACGAGTTAAAAACTGGTGTGGTAATGGCTGAGAGTCATTCACAACACACACTCTGAGCATGCCATTTTTGATAACGCATGGGATAGCATATAATGTTATATTCAAGGTTTGACCAAAACTGCTTCAACGTCACCATGTTGGATCTCTGTCGAGAAAGGCGGTGTGCGATATGCATGACTTTAAGGAATGCTGTCTTTTATTATTTTAGCATTTACCAAGGTCCAGTTCCCACAGATGAAAACTGGTAAGGGTTTAAGGGGGCCGAGACGGGGTGGAGGTATGGCACAGACTTGGGACCAGACAGTCCCAGGTTCGATCCCCAGCTATTCCAACATATCATGGTGTTTCTGAGCAAGAAACCTAATCCCCAATTGCTCCAGGTTGCTTACATAGCTGTATCCCAGGTGTGATGGTGTTTTTTTTCATTCATTCAACCTTTATTTAAATAGACAAGTCACATTGAGCCTCGAAGACTCATTTCCAAGTGAGATCTGTTGGACAGACAAGAAAAGTGGTGAAAAATAACACACAGGGTTTGGAGACAAAAACATTTCCTAACACATTTTTGACCTCTGTTTGAAGGTCAAAAATGTGGTAATGAAAAAAGTTAAATGGATAGAACAAATATCGTCATTGTATGTGAATGTACAATGATGACAATCTCACACTTCCCTTCCCTTCTTGTAAAAGTTAAGATGGCTGATAGTGAGTTGGTTTTAGTCCATTAATGGTCATCATCTTTCAGTAACAAAGAATGATGCTGGCATGAGCCTCAAAGACTTTCTGCCCCTCAAATTGCAAAGCTGGAAGGGACTTACTAAGTTGGTCACTGCCCTGCCTCCAGTCACACTCGTGAAACATTATGGGATGGAGAAATATGGAAACAGAGAGAATTAGAGGAAGGGATGGGAGACAGAATCATCTGCAGTCACATCAAATCACCGTAAGAGATATTCATAAGACAATAAACTGCGTCAGACTGCTGTCAGCCAGTATGAGGCAGAGTGAGCGTTCTATTATCATCTCAGCTCATGCACAGACTCCTAATAACTGATACTTTAGTAACACAGTGTTTCATTTGCAAAGTAAAACTTGCACAGCCTGAAAAGAACCTGTATCTGAATCTGAACTTCTTTGGAAACACATAAAAAGCATAGTTGAAAGGAATACCTTGCAGTTACTGGGCTGTTTAAAAGACACTGAAAAGGAAGCACAGTGAGCACAATCTGTAAGCAAATACAAAACCAGTGCAAACCACGAACAGATCACTGCTCAACCATACAACTGCCTTTGTGCAACTAGTGCCTGAGGGAAGAACTCGACCTCATGGCTTATGTTACTTTCACAAATATTATATTTGCTTTTTCTTTAAAGGAAGTGGGTGTGCTCGTTGTGTTGTGGCAAGTGCAAACGTCCCTGTTCCACTGCCTCACTACAGGGATACCCCAAGGCTACATGCTGGGAAACCTTCTCTTTTGTCACTGTAAGCATATTCAGAAGAAAGTTTTGCAAAACGTCTGCACAGACCGGTCCGTCTTTAAGCTTCCTCTAGCCTTTCATAAATCACAGATGAAGCTGCAATGTCCTGTTCAGATATGAGCTTTGAGTGGAACTAAAGGAAATGTAGAGCAGAGCTCTGCTAGACTAAAGTGGATCATGATGCATTAAATGTACGTCAGACATTTCCCTTGTGTCATTTACTTTAACAAATTAACTCACTTTAGAATCTTGTTTGTGGTTAACTTTTTTTTTAACCAACTACAAAGTTGCTATGTGTCATCATCAATATTGCCCCAGTAATAAATCTGTTTGCAGTTGTTTAATCCCATGAGCAAGAGGTCACAACTAATGTCATCGGTTCATCGCTTAACTGAGCCACAGCACCGCAAATCTTTTCATTTATTAATTTTTTTTCTTCACTTGCTGGCCAGCTCAGCCCTGTTACCACCTCGCTCAGCGACATAGAGACATCAGAGGTAGGCTGACTCCAACCCCCATCGCTGCCTCCGTGAGTCATCGACCAGAGCACCTCGATCAGTCCCAGACTGAGGTGTCTTATGAATAGGGCTTGTGTGAATGTCGAGTCAGCAGTCATACTATTGTTTTACAATTTTAGAGTTTCTTCCATACATCTTTTGCATTCAAACTACTGTGCTTTTTATTTTTACCCACTTATATTAATAATATAATAATAATAATTAATAAGATAGTGTTCAGCTCAATAGGGAATGGTGTGTTATAATTGTTAATAGTTTACATTTAGTTTTCATTTACAAAATAATCCTCATAGGAGAGGAGTACATAGAAACTCTTAAATTTATTCCCTAACATTGGTTGCTGAAATCTACATATTTGTCATTTAAGCTACTACCTTGTTAATTTTAGTTTTTAGCTATGGTTTAGCTAAATTTAGTGTGAAAGCCGTACAAAATCCAACTTGTGTTCCAAATTTCAACAATGTAGTTGTTGTTTGATCAGAAACAAACTAGACACTTTACTCCATACCTAGGGGCTGTCCACATGGGAACAGTTTTTGTGAATAAGCAAAAACCATAAAAAGTGTAAAGATGTCTTCATCTAATTCTGGGCAAAATCCTGCTCAAGTTTATTTACGTCACTGATTTACTTTGATAAGAGCTGCTTTTTAGGCTCTGCTTGTTGTTGGTTTTTTTTATTGGTTTTTTTAGCAAAGTATTATATATACTATATAAACTGTATATATATACAGTATATATACACTTAAGCACAATTATAATTTACACAATAGGTGGACACTGTGGACTGCTACAAGTACCTGGGGGTCCACCTAGACAATTAACTGGAACGAACAGCTAACACAAACGCCCTCTACAAGAAAGGGCAAAGTCACCTATTTCTTCCGAGGAGACTTGGGTCGTTTAACATCTGCAGGACCATGCTGCAGATGTTTTAGCACTCAGTGATCTCCAGCGTCTTCTTCTACGCAGTGGTGTGCTGGGGCAGCAGGGTGAAGAAAGCTGATGTCAACAGACTCGATAAACTCATCAAGAGAGCTGGTTCAGTTCTGGGAGTGGACCTGCAGCCTCTGACAGAGGTGTCTGAGCAGAGGGTGCTGAGGAAACTGCTCCAGATCCTGAACAACACGTCACACTCCCTGCATGCCACACTGGACTCTTACCGCAGCACCTTTAGTCATAGACTGAGACCACTGAGGTGCTCCAGAGAACAACACATGAAGTCCTTCCTCCATGTAGATATCAAACTTTTCACCTCTGCCCCTTTTCTGCACAGAGGACAATAAAATTAATCCTGCACCACAATAAACACTTTAATGTTTTCACATTAAAGCATTAAACATTTCACATATGAACTATATGAACCTGACCTGTTTAGAACTTAATTGTTGGTATTTTTATATTCTCTGTTATTTTCTATGTTTTGTGTGATTCCTTGTGCATGTTACTTTTCATCCATTCAACCTTTATTTAGGCAGGTTAATCCCACTGAGCCTCGATGACTCATTTACAAGAGAGACCTGTCTACAATTTAAAGAATGATGACAACAGCAACAGAAGATTTTCCTTGAACAATCAACAATAGACAATCATAAGAGAGAAATACGGATTTTTTTAAAAACAAGTTAAAACAAAGATATCAAAGTAGCAAAACAGACAGATTATAAGGCAGATGTAGAAATCAAAAACAGGAACATGTCTGCATTGGTTTTTGCCAGAATTCCAACAGATTCAGAGAGGTCAAGGTCGAGATCTTCAGATCTTTTTTTAAGATATTCCAGGAAGCAGGATGGTAAATGGTAAATGGAGCTTATTTATATAGCGCTTTCCAGCCCCCTGTGAGGAGCCCCAAAGCGCTTTACAATACCAGCCATCCACCCATTCACTCACACATTCATACACCGGTAGTGGTAGCCTGCCTTGCAAGGCGCCATCCAGACATACCGGGAGCAACTCGGGGTTAAGTGTCTTGCCCAGGGACACAACGACACATGGTGGGCGGACGCGGGATTCAAACCTCCAACCTTCCGATCGGGGGTCGACTGCCATTACCACTGTGCCACGGCCGCCCCGAGCAGAATAGGAGAAAGCCCTTTTGCCAAGCTCAGTTCTCACTGACGGAACACTGCAGGTAATCATGTCCTGAGAGCACACGCTGTAGCTGCACTCATGCAGAGACATGTAGGAGGAGATGTATGAAGGCAGCAGACCAAGAAGTGATTTAAAGATGAAAATACCAGTGGAAGAGTCTGCGTGAGGTTAATGATGTCTAGTTAAAGGTTCAGTCTGCAGTTTCTGTAGAACATCAGCACTTAGAAAAAATTTCAACAAGCAAAGCATTCTGATCCCTCCCCCTCAGAGCCATATATGGCTCTGCCCCCTTGTGGTCTGTTGAAATTTGAATTCAAGCTCTGTTTTTATTGGCTGATTCAAATTCAAGCTCGGTTTTTATTGGCTGGTTACAAACTTTGTTTTTATTGGCTGGAAAATGGCGGGTCACTTTTTCTTTTTAGAAATGCTTATTTACCACCTGGAGAAGCAAGGGGACAATATTTTTTTTAGTTTTTTCAGAGATTACCTCTCTAACATCAATCTAGTGACAGAGTGAAGAAATATGTTAAAATATATATTGTTTGAAAAGTTACAGACTACATTACAATCTTACATACCCCAGCTTTAACCAGTGAATACAGGGTGCAGTGGTGGGTATGATAATCACAGCCAGTTATGAATCTTAGTGCACCATGATAGACAACATCCAACATCTGCAGGGTGCTTGTAGCGTTCATATAGATAATGTCACCGTAATCAATGGAGGGAAGGAAAGTCACAGTTACAATTGTTTCCTAACATTCAGTGTTAGACATGATCTGTTTCTGAAAAAGAAACCCAGTTTAACTTTCAGTTTCTTTACTAGGTTTTCCACGTGGAGTTTAAAAGAGAGATGTGAATCGACCAGGATACCCAAATATTTATAGGAATATATTTATAGGAACTTTGTACTGAAACTCTGGCACAACAATTTCCTGCTAGATCAATAAAGTTCTATCTTATCTTATCTTAAATATACAAATGATGTCAGCTGATACTACAGCACAAATTCTGAAAAAAAATTGGGACATTGAGTAAAACGCAGTGGTTTGATGATTTGGTAGCAACAACAGATCTCCAAAAAGTAAACCTGTTAAATGTGGTAAAAATAGGCCTAATATCAAAAAAATAAAAAAAGTAAAAAAGTCAACTTTATTGTCAGAACTGCAATATGTACAGGACATACACAGGATTGAAATTGTGTTTCTCTCAGTCCCTCAGTGCAACAGTAACCATTTAAACACTAAAACACTGAAACATTTAATAAACGTAAGCATAAAATAGTAAAAGTGTAACACTGTCCTGAGTTTTTGCATAGTAGTATAAAAGTATGAAAATTTACACCAACACTAAAACACTAAACATTTAATGAACATAAGCATAAAATGAAATAATAAAAGTGTAATACTGTCCTGAGTTTTTGCATAGTAGTATAAAAAAGTATAAAAAGTATATCTATAAAATAAACTGAAGGTTCTAGCATTGACATTTGCAAAGAGTGGCAAAGCAGCATATGAGTTAATGTACACAGTATATGTATGAGGTAGTAGTTGATGTTGGTATAGAGGCAAAAGTGGCATATGCAGTAAGGCACATTGGGCATCCTTAAATAAGGCTGGTCAGAGAATACTGTATATAATATCAGCGCAAAGTTCAAAAGCCTGCCTCTCTGATGGTTTACAACTTGACACAACTTTTCAGATTTTGAGTTGTATTTGAAATTAGTCTAAAAGGTCAATAATATTTTTGTGTTGTAGAAGTTTTGAATAATATGAAGGATTGTCGCTTTGTCAAGAGTACTGACCAGTTTTGGACATTTTATTTCCAAAATTAGAACGGCCAGCTATTCAGCCAAAGGCTGCAGATCCTTTCACCCTAATACTTTAACTGCTGACTACATCACAAGCCCTTACCACATTGGAAGTTATAGTAAAAAGGAGCTTTCACTACACTAATACCACTTCTTCTCAATGAAAAGAGAGAACTGACAGTCCTTTTGTCTCCAACAGCCCCCAAACCGGATCACACTCACCCACCCAATCAAAACAAACTATCTCAGACTCTTTTTAGGGTCAGTTATTCCAGCAGCATCCAGAGAAATCCCCCAGCGCCCGCTTTTCTCTGAATCTTTGTGAAGTGCTGATGGTCAGCATGCACTAGGTCATGCCGCCATGCCAGCCCCCTCATCCACTCTAACTCTGACCCATGGGGGCTTTTGTCCCTCTATGCTGTTTACAACAGGGATAGTGCTGACATGGCAGGGGCGTCCTATAGGGCGCACTGTGACACCTCGGGGTAATAAAAGAAGTGACCTCAGCACTACTGCATACATGTGACAACAAATATAACATTTACATGCAGGAGGTGACCTGAAACTCATTAAATGATAAAAAAATAAATACTACCAGCTATATGTTATTTAGTCCGATACAGTATAATGATTCAAAATGTCACCAACCACCAAAAGACCAAAGATGGGCATGCCAGATAGATTATAAACAGTACAAAGCATAGGCTGTATATTTTATACTGTAGAGTTTAAACCATGAACACAAGATGGGAAAAAAGGAGGATGTTAATACAACAAAATCCTTTCTTAAATTGATAATACAGTAGAGTGAAACTTCTATTTAGTGTCTAAATAAACTACAAGACTACAAAAATGCAGGACAGTACTGACGATTGTTGTCACTTCAAATACATTCCCATAATGGACAATTTCCAACCTGGTACCAGCGAGAGACAGCTAGAGGGAAGGACCTCCCTCAAGCTGTTCAAAACATATCAAGCTAAAGTCTTCATGAAAAAAAAAAGTTGGTTCTTATAACATTGTTCTAATTTCCCATATTTTTACTGTATATTTGATGTACATTGTACTTTTTTATTTAGTATTTGTTTTTTTGTATTGCTGACAGATGAAGTAAAAAAAACATTTTAGTCTTAGATTATTTGGTGTAAATATAAGTTTTTCTATAGTCTATTTAAGCCAATATGTTGTTCATTCACCATCTCTGCTCATTGAAGTTATGCAGCATGCAAAGGTTTTGTTCTAGTTGAGACATTGGGATTTGCAATTTCTCAACTACAGTTCCTACTGCTGATCAAGACTGTAGCTGAGAGTGGAATTACATAAACTATGAAAGGTTTATGTATTATTTTTTTTATGAATCATATAATGACAATGCACATTGGATAAAAAATATCTAAAATCAATGTTGGTTTCATTCCAATGCAACATGACTCTAAAACTGCCCAGGCCTGAAAACAAGCCAAGTCTAATTGGTATTCCTGGGTGCTACTGCTAAGTAAAAACTATCGATGAGCTGAAAGAGGCACGTGGCCTTGATACGTGACTCTGGATGGTACTGGAACATGAGTTATTGTGTGCAGCTCTTGTCCTCCAGTACAAGACTGTTAAACCTCTAATGCCAAAGTACCGGCCCGCAAATTAATTATCTATGGCCCCCTGCATGATATTTAATTGCTATTAGAAACGGCCCGCAGGCCACAGCCGCCCGCTCGTGTTTTGCATGCACCAACACTACATTCCCCACAATGCAACGGTAGTAGGGATGGGGCCGATCCGGAGTCGTGTTTCATGAACCCAGAGTAACAAGACCCGCCTCACGTCACATTCAGGAAATCCATTTCATATTTTGCAGCCAGCTACAGCGTGCGGACTCACTGTGAGTAGCACTTTAGCTAACAGCTAGCCAACTTTTCATCGTAATGTCCGCTGTGTGGAAGTATTTTACACTAAACACCAAAAGACAGCAACGTTCAATGTCTGCAGAGTCATAGCGCCACATTAAACCGCGGTCAAGTTAGTTTTACGTTGGACATTCGAGCTCTGGGACTTCAGCGGGACGCCACTCTCGCTGAACCTAAACAGGGAGACCGACTGCGGCCAGCTGCGTCCAGTCCAACCCGCTGTCTGACCGTCTCGTAGGAGGGACAGGCTGAGAGCGGCTGACCCAATTCAGAGCGCCCGCCCCGTATTGAACAAGAAGAACACACCGCTGAAGCCACGGAGCTCAAATGTTCACAGAGAAGTTGCTAAACTTCATCATAATTAATGACCAACAGCTATCAGCTGTAGAAAATGAAGGATTTCACAGCTTGATACTTGCAGCCGACAGTAAACAATCATAAAAAAGCATATTAATTAAAAATCACAAGAAAACTGTATAAAAAAAAAGAAACATAAACAGCTGCATTATAAAACAATGTAAAATACTAAAAGCAGGAACATGTCTGTGTTGATTTATGCCAAGGACTTAGCAGATGTAAAGCTATTTAATATTTTATTTAATTCATTTATTCATTCATTTAAAAGAGACTAAATAAAACAAATTCATCAAAAAGAAAACACTGAATGAAAAGAGTGCAGAAAGAAGAAAAAAATTCTTATATCACCCCCTTATAATAAACATTGAACCAGTCCAGCCCTTGGCTTGTAGCAAATTTGTTTTTTTTGCCCTCGGTGTATTGACTTTGACACCCCTGACCTAAGGCATTGGTTGTTTTTGCTGCAGTACTGGATTGTTAATTGGAAAGTCACAATGTATCAGATAACAACCCTATTACAGCATTTATCTGAGGTAAATGACAGAGCAAAGGGGAAATACTGAAAACAGAGTACCGGTAGGTTTAAGAATAGAAAGAAAATGGCTTGATTGGTGTGTGGAGGGGCAAAGGTGCAAGGAGGAGGGGTCTGATTGACGGAGTTCTGGCAACGCAACAAGCTGGCATTCCCTTCCGTTCCCTCCTCCACCCATCTGTTCATTGGGATTACTCATGGAGAGGGTGGATGGGAGGTGAAGGGAAGCAGGAGGACTGCAGAGAAGAAATCCATCATCACAACCTGCAGTATCTGAACCAAACCACTTTCTGTGACTTTCTTTCAAAATGCTCTGATACTCACCATTTACATTATGGCTCAGTGGGCCTAGTGCTCTCGTGGGACTGTTATAGTAACAGCAATGTTAATTAAAAGGGGATACACTGTACTGATGGGTTATGCAATACTCTGCTGCTCTACTTTTCAAAACTATTACTCACTTGCATATTTGTCCTGACATACATTTCCACGTAATGCAGCGTGCTGTATACTAGTGGCTCAGTGATATAAGAATACTGTTTGACGGCAATGCAAACCAAAGATAATCTACAGCGGGCATCTTAAGCTTTATATTTAAAGGTTCAAATTTAATTTCAAGATAAGTTCAAAGTTCTGGAACAAGCAATAAACAAATCCGCACAAAGAATGTTGCTTTTTACGTGAAATGAGGAGTATGTGCTGTGTAATGTGCATGAGGTAAAGTACAGATTTACAAACTGTGCACATGAAAACAGATTTTTTTTTTTCTTTTTAAAGTTGCTGAGCAAAACGCGCCTGCATGGTTGCAAACTATCAGAATTAAACTGCAACTAGGCCTGTCCCGATAAACAATAAATCAATTATAGCATGATAAATTAAAATGATCGACCTCACTTTCATTTATCGGCTTTATCGTTTTTTCGTGTCTCTCTCTTTCTACTGAAGACCCTGGATGACAAGGCAAGCAGCTAAGCTGAGAAATCAAATTTCAAACAATATTATCGTTTATCGCAATTATTTCTGAGACAATTAATCGCCCAGCAAAATTTGTTATCGTGGCAGGCCTATTTGCACAACTATTTTCATCACAATTATGAGCCACCAACTAGTCTCCAACAATTGAAGTCCTGTGAGATATTGTCTATATAGACAGGCTTGCTCCTTCCATCACTCACCACACAAACCAGTGCATTTCATGGCATTTCATTATAACATGGTGGGCTGGGTCTGGACTGATTTGGTCCAGATCTGGATCGGAGTCTGTGAGCGAGTACCCTTTATAAAGCACTCTACCCTTTTCTGGCTAAAGATCATGGCCTCAGATTTAGAGGAACTGATCCTCATCCAGGCCACATCACAATTGGCTGTAAACCGCTCCAGCGAAACTGTAGGTCACGACATGATGAAGCCAATAGGACCACATCATCTGCAAAAAGCAGAGATGCGATCGGTCACCAAAATGAATCCCCTCAACATCTTGGCTGCGCCTAGAAATTCTGTCCATAAAAGTTATGAACAGAATCGGTGACCAAGGGCAACCTTGGCAGAGTCCAACTCTCACGGAGAACGAGCCCGACTTATTGCCAGCAATGCGGACTAAGCTCTGACAACGGTCATAGGGACCTAACAGCCCGTATCAAAGAGCCTGGTACCCCATAATCCCGGAGTACCCCCCACAGGGCTTCCCGAGGGACAAAGTCAAACGCCTTCTCCAAGTCCAAAAAGCAGACTGGTTGGGCAAACTCCCACACATCCTCCAGGACCCTGCTGAGGGTGTAGAGCTGGTCCAATGTTCCACGACAGGACGAAAACCGGGCTGCTCCTCCTGAATCCGAGGTTCGACTAGCCAACGGACCCTCCTCTCCAGAAGGAATCTAACAAACAATTTTAAACTAATTTCCCAGTCACACAAAGGAACAATAACAGTGATTATGCTTCGGTTTGTGCTTGAATAACTAATTGGCTTCTGAGTGCAGATACTGTGAATGCAAAGAGTTCAAAGCCAAGACTGCAGAGGGTATAAATCACTCTCTGCCAGCTGTGAGTCGCTTTAATGCTCAGCTCTTTTTTTTTTTTTTTTGCAAGCTGAACTTTCCCCCCCCCCTTTTTGCTTGGGACACAGCCATTATAAGGCAAACAGGGGAAAAAAAAGGTTATTTTAAATCTTTGTTTTCAAATAGAGCTGGGAACCAGAAACGGTCACAGGTTGGGTAAGAAAAAGCATGTTTACTTTTAGTGTGGTCTCTCCAAGTCAATTACAATGAGTACAAGAGTAAAAACTGAAAATTCAAAAATCAACATGGCAGCTCAGACATTATATACATTACTTTTCCTGGTATGAATGCCACTTCTCTTAGCTGCCTCTAAAAATCACACGACAGATCAAAACCTAACTCACCTCACCCACTCAGACTCACTGGATTGGGGGCTAATACACGGTATCCGTCTGACCAAACCCAGAAGACGGAAATTTGTGACTCGCAAGTTTGGAGCTCTGTTTTCAAATAGCGAGTCAAATCTTCTACATAAAACAAAACAAAAATATATATATATATGCAATGAGCCTTGTGTTTTATTTTCCTCCCTGTGATAATTTACTTCAAACAGTTTTAAAATGGTTAAACCCACGAAATAAAAACCAATGACTGAACCACTTTTATTGTCAATATGTTCTACAAAGCACAATGACATTTAGTATGGCTTTCTCAGTTAAAAATAAAACTTTACAAAAGCTATGGTGCCACTGCTGTATTTCCCATTTTGTTTGTTACTGGTACATATTTATGGAGTAACTTAGATTAAATTAAATGTAAATGAATCAAATGTAGACAATAACCTCCTCAAAGGAACTGATAGGAAAAATACATTATTTAGGTGCCAATACAATATTAAACACTTAATATTGATTTTTTTTTTCAGTTATTAAAACCTTTAAATCTGAGCTCCTCTAATAAAAGCAGCTAAACATTGGTTGAATATAACTGACAAAAGGAATCATTTAGTCCTCAAAGCAAACAGAACTGAATTTACTCGTTCCTCATTTATTAAAATCCCCCCAGAGAATACCAGGTAAATGACCGCGTCTGGCTGAGCACATGATCGTTAATCAACAAAACAGTCACTTTTATTGCTTCTACCTCAAGCGGGGTGCACGCACAAATTAAAGCCAACCTACTAACATGCACCTCCGCCTCCCTTCATGACCATGAATGCATTATCACTGCCTCCAGAGAGTTTCTCCATTTATCTGTCAATGGTAAAAAATCAAATGTAACAAAGGAAGCACACCCGTGTAGCGATGAACCACCAAAACTGGAGTTTGCTGGAGAATGAAAGGCTTTAATTACACTACAGTGTACTGCTTTTTTAATTTATTTTTGTACATTTTTACAATCTAACATCTACATGTTAATGGTTCCCAACTCTGGTCCTTGAGGAACACCATCATGCATGTTTTAGTCGTTTTCCTGCTTTAACACTCCTGATTTGAATGAATGAGCGACTAACAGGCTTCTGCAAACCCTGATGAAGTATTCAATCACTGAATCAGGTGTGTTGGAGCAGGGAAACAACTAAACATGCAGGATGGTGTTCCTCAAGGAACAGGAACCACTGTTTTATACCATGCAAGCTTTTTAAAAATCAAAGCATTCAGCTCATTCACAAAATTGATGTTGTATATTTTGATTTTTGTCATGTTATACTTTTCAAATTGAAAAATAAATACAAATATTTACCCAATAAAAATACATTAAGCCCTTTTCAGCTCCTTCAAGATTGTTCTCATTTAAATTTGCTTTTTTGTCTGCTTATACTACTTGTAGATTTTAGCTACAATTCTAACTAATCTTTTGTTACTTAAAGATTTAGCTTATAAGCAAATGTTACTTTTAGCTTTGAGCTAATCTTTAACTACGGTATTCATAGCTTTTAGCTACCATACTGCTTTACTTAGGTTTTTGCTGCTATTTTAGTTTTTAACCAGATTTTTGCTAGGTTTAGCGTCTAGATAACCTCTTGCTACATTAATCTTCTAAATACCTTTTGATAGCCTTTTTGATACTTTTAGTTTCAATACAGTATTTCACTTTATTAACTTTAAGTTAGCCTTTTGCTACTTTAGTTTTTAATCAGATTTTAGCTACAGTTAGCTTCTAGATAGCCTTTAGTTAGGTTTAGCTTCTAGATAATCTCTTGCTAAATAATCTACTCTTTGATATAATTAGCCTTTTTGATACTTTTAGTTTCAATACAGCATTTCACTTTATTAACTTTAAGTTAGCCTTTCGCTACTTTAGTTTTTAACCAGATTTTTGCTACAGTTAGCTTCTAGATAGCCTTTTGCTAGGTTTAGCTTCTAGATAACCTCTTGCTACATTAATCTTCTAAATACCTTTTGATACAATTAGCTTTTTTGATACTTTTAGTATACAGCATTTCACTTTATTAGGCCTAACTTTAAGTCAGCCTTTTGCTCCTTTAGTTTTTTATCAGATTTTAGCTACAGTTAGCTTCTAGATAGCCTTTTGTTAGGTTTAGCTTCTAGATAATCTCTTGCTAAATAATCTACTCTTTGATATAATTAACCTTTTTGATACTTTTAGCTTCAAAACAGCATTTTACTTTACTAACTTTTAGCTAGCATTTTTGCTTCTTTGAACTTTTAGCTAGCTTTTTACTTCTTGCTAGTGTTTTGATACTTTAGCTAGTAGTTTGCTTATTTTACTTTGCACAACTCTCGGCCTCTTCAGCAAATGTTAGCAGTCATTCGACAGTTTGCATTTTCTAGTAAAATGCAGTTGTTGTTTTTTTTTGGTTGTACGAGTAGCTTTAAGATGAGTTGTTGTAAAATATCAAGAAAGAAGACTTTTAATTTCAACAATAACCTTTTTAAATGTTGTCCTGCCTCGAATCTGGTATCTTCAGGCAGCTGTTTACTGATCTGAACAGGCTGAACTGGATCAGTTCTAGATTGCTGACGGATCTGTTTTTGAACTTGGTCTGCATTGATCTTATCTGAGCTGAACTGAAGCTAACCGAGCTGAGACAAGAGGCAGCAGACATGCACGAGGGGGGAGAGGGGGGCGTCGGATCCTAATGATGATTATGATTAATAATGATCCTCATGAATGGAGACAGCAGCGCACTGAGACATCAGAAGAGAGGCAAAGACGGGGACATAAGAGAAGAAGTGTCTGAGATGGATAGAGTGAAAGAAGGAGAGAGAGAACAAACGTGGAAAAAAACGAGGAGCGAGACGAGATCCGAGACATGCATTATTAAGGAGAAAATCTAAAAGCGCTTCATCATCAAAGAGCATGGGAGGGGGAGGTTGGGGGAGTGGGGGGGGATGAGTAAAATAAGAGAGGAGAGAAATACTGGGAGGAAGCTAACAGAACTGACCCCATCACGTTGCCGTGGAGACAGAAAAAAAAGAAAGAGACAAAAATACTCCTGCAGCATGCTAACTCATCGTAGGATAAAACACTCTTTTTATCTTTAATTTAATCTGTACGCCACAAAAAATACAGAAGGAACTCCAACTTGTTTTGTAGAAGCAATTTAATGGCAATGTTTAGTTAGCTTTAAAGGCAATGGAGACAAGACTAGGTTTGGGGGCGGCCGTGGCGTAATGGTAATGGCTGTCGTCCCCCGATCGGAAGGTTGGCGGTTCGAATCCCGGTTCCCCACACCATGTGTCGTTGTGTCCTTGGGCAAGACACTTAACCCCGAGTTGCTCCCGGTAGGACTGGAAAGCACCTTGCATGGTAGTCTGCTGCTACCGGTGTATGAATGTGTGTAGCATTCAATCTGTGTAGCACTTTGAGATTTTCACTAATGAAAAGTGCGTTATAAATTGAATTCATTATTATTATTATTATTAGGTTCGTTTTTCCATGTTTCTTGTTTTAAGCCAAATTAAAAAAAAGCTTCACTCGCTACATTATTGTGAAGACACAGACAAAAGGGGGTAAAAAATACCAGAACTACAAGTGAAATGTGCAAATGTTAAAAACCTTTTGAGTGAATAACCACCACCTAAATGTGTTTTTGGCTAGCCAAGTGTCCAACTGTTAGCCAACACTTTTACCTGTGATGCCATGAAATAAAAACTCATGACGAAAGCCACTGCTGGTTTCCACCATCTACAGTGGAACCACTAGTTTTGCGGTTGCTGTAGAACCACAAGCCCAGTGCTCATTTTGAGTTAGTCTCTTGTTTCAATTAGCCTCCTGATTTTATGGATCCACTGGGAGTCCGTAAACTGCATGTGTCTGATTCTTCAGTTGACCCCCAGGCGTGAATAGAAATCTCTGTGTGTCTGAAATTCCCTTAGGAATCCCTTAGGAAGTAGCAGCTGCTGGACCTGGCTTAAACCTCGTTACCTCACCCCACTTCTAATTTAGACAACTTCAAACTAATATTATTTGTACATACAGATTTTAAACTTGATTTTGTAACTTTGTGTCAAAAATTAATTCACTGAAGTTTAATTTAACCATCTTGGTCTTCATCTATGAACTTGAAGCCTCCCACCTTTACTTCATGAAAGTGAATGTAATCTTTCGAAACGAGAGGCACGAGGAACAGCTTGACGATGTTTAAAATTTAATATCAATCAATAAAGACCGAGTCTGAGTTTTTTTGGATGCGTTTGATATCAGGTATCTCTGTACAGGAGGTCCAGACTACATGTAGCTATCTGTTTAAAGGGTCAGAGTTCAAGAACCAGCTGCACCAGAGTCGAGCAAACAGCAAGAAAACAAAAGCTACACTTTAAACTAGTTATGTTCACACGATAAAACAAACTTTATAGGGTTTTTGTGCCTGCCTCCCAGTTTTACTATGAATTAAGGCAAAGGAGTAGCTATGTATTAGAGTTCGCTCACACATTAGCAACTGGGAAGTGGAAACTACTGTCTGTTCGTGAAAGCCTGACAGTTGTTATGTTCACATGCCATCTGTGTGTGAAAAGTTCTGGTTACATTAACCGTGTGTGTGTGTGTGTGTGTGTGTGTGTGTGTGTGTGTGTGTGTGTGTGTATTGCATGACCATAAACATCTGTCTATGTACTTTAGTCACAAAAAGTCACAAACGATCTTATGAAGACTGTTGTTAGTGCACTGTGTCCTTATCTAACAACCCTTTGACACAAGGACATTTAAGTTGTTTTATCTACAAAATATGGTGTAGTGTAAATGAACAACATTGGAACATTGGAAGAAAAAAAAAAAACGAAATTACATTAAGCCAAAGCAGAAGTGGCCGGGATCACATTTGAAAAAATTGATTTATATTAAGCCAAACCGTGTTTTTTGTTTTTGTTTTTTACTTTATTAACAACATAGAACAACAGAATGTACAGTAACACAATATAAATACAAACTCTCGTGAAGGGTGTGGGGTCCATGTACAATTTGTTCAGCTGTTTTTTAATTGAGAATCCAAAATAAAATTAAAAATACCTTTCATTATTCGTTGAGGGATTCAAAGAGGGATTAAACAAATACAATACAGCCATGCTTTTTGCATTTTTCATTTTAGCTATCACATATTTTTTTAATGTGTTTGGCTTAATTTAATTCTGTTTTTCTAATGAAATTCCTTTTTTTTTTCAAATATAATTCAATTTTTTTTTCAAATGTAATTATTCTGTTTTTTCAAATGCGTTTTTGTTGTGCTTTTTCAATTTTTTTTTTTTTTTTTTTTAAATGTAACTCAGTTTTTTCAAATAATGTTCATTAACACCTCAGGGACACCGTAATAAAATAATTTTTAAAATGCCAATAATCATTTCATGATCAAACACAGAAATTAGTTTTCTCCCGGTTATCATTGTGTTAGCCTCTGATACGCAAAAAATAATTGCAGATAAATATTCATCTATGCAAATGTCAATGGGTGACTGACTGATAATGGTATCTAACTTATTTAGTACTACACAAATAGCTCATCAGCATAAAACCAAAATTATTATCTAGCAGCTCACACTCACTCAGTCAGCTGGAAAAAAAAGGGTGGAGGGGTTAATCATAAAAAGTGAATAAGATGTGAATAAAATCACCATAATGTCACAAGAGGTGTGAGAATGTCCAGGTTCTAAAGTCTATTTTGATGCAGATGTTAACGACTTGAGCATTGATTCAGTGACAACATAATGTCACCGTGTTGTACTTCATTGTATGTGTTGCCTGTTGCGTGTTTGTTTGTCCAGCACTTTGGTGTGGACTTGTTCCTGTTTAAAGTGCTTTATAAATAAAATGGTATGGTATGGTATGGTATAATCGAGAGCTTTTAGCCTACAGTAAACTATCCTTAATTAGTAATTTTGTCACTACATTGTTTGAATATTTACAGGGTAATAAGGCATCTTCCCGGAGCCAAGCCAGAGGGAGACCCTTGTGGCTTAGACTTGTTTTTTGGGGTTCCGCAAGGCTAAACCCAAAAAAGATACAAACTTTCCTCCACATGGGCCCACCACCTGCGGGGAGAGAAGTCGAGGTTGGGTGACCAATTTGCGGTTAATAATAAAATCACATAAAAAAAAAAACTAATCTTATTGTCATTTCTAAATAGGATGTACCGGTAGATGCTTATATCCTGTGATTTTGTCAGACTCCGCAATTCAAAATATGGCAAACTTCATTTTGTTACAGCAATGAATTTTTAAAACACTGTATCAGCTTTCCACTTAACTTTACCCATAAAATTATTTACAATGAGGTAAATAAATTTTAAATTTGCTAATACAATTTAACCGAGTCAGCACTTTTTAATAAATGGTCCTTCAGTTGCTATTGGCAAAGTCCACAACTTTTTCCTTGCGTTGCCACACTAAGAACCTTCCATACTTTTGAGTTCACAGTTTCTGGTGCCCACACAGATGAAAATTACAGAGTTAAACAGTGCAACAGTCTTGAACTGTAAGTACAGTGAAAAATACCACAAACCAGTGTTAGGTTGGTCCAAGGTCAAGCTTTTCAGTTCTCCATGGAACATTTCAAAACCCATACCTTGCCTTTTTCGTATGTTTGGTGTGTGTTTGAGACAGACACTGAGTGGGAGGTTTGGTTGCCATGGCTATCCCAAAAGTTTTTAATTTTACCAGTCTGGGAGCATCCTTCAGATGACAAACAACACACACAGTCCAGTCCCACACACAAAGGGAGTCGTCTCAAAGAGTCGGGTTTAATCAGGAAGATTTACTGCCTCCTCAAAGTTGTCTTTTTTTCCAGAGGTTAAACGGGGCCATTCCTCTATCCTCACTGTTCCCACTCCATTCCAACCAACACATAAAATACAGAGCAAGAAAGATAAATCAAGATTAAGGAATTGTTGGAAGCAATTCTTCTGAGTGTTAGACAGTTAAAAATGTGAATTAGCAGACTAATTTCAAACACATCAAATGCGGAATTGCATCGCTGGAAGGAAGAGAAGAAGAAAGTGATCTAATGTGAAAAAACAATATGTTTTTATGTTGTAAGATTTGTAATATTAGGCATGAATCACCGGTGGTGCAAATGAAAAACATTACCATATGAGGTTTGACTCCAATAAATCATGTAACATCAACAGGGACCTGTCTCAGAGTTTGATTTCTATGTTAATTTGTGGATTTTAGTAGAGCATCCATGAGCGATAACATGTCACTTAACATGCCATTCCTCATAGAACATCTGACTTTCAGCAGGATGTTAAAGGTTTTAGGCATTTCAGATACATAGAGTGAAAGGTAAATAACAGGTTTGGGACCCTTAAAATGCACCACTTATCTCTCACAGTTAGCTTGTTATGGCTGTGGATTGTGCACTGACAACTTTAGGGAAAATAGATTATGCAAATGTCAAGGCTTTCTATGCCTCAGCACAGCAGTAAGAAATAAAGTTTAGTATTCTAGTTCATGAACATTAAAAACCATTACTCTTAAATATAAAAAAAAAATTCTGGGTGACTGGCCCATAAAAAAGAGAGTAGTTTGGTAATTTGAGTTGATCCACATGATCAGGGTTTAAAAAAATAATTATTAGACCTTTATTTGTACAGGTTAGTTCCCATTGAGCTTTATAGACTCATTTACAAGAGAAACCTGTTTGGGTGAAGTACACTTTCAGTGTTTGTTGCCGTATATGGCAGTGCCGCTGCAGTGCTCCTTCTCGCTGATGTACATGTTCATAGTGGACATTGTTACAGGCTACAGGCGGTTGAAATGAGTTTTCTCCACAGGGTAGCTGGACTCTCCCTTAGAGATAGGGTGAGAAGCTCAGTTATCAGGAAGAGACTCTGTGTAGAACCGCTACTCCTCCACGTGGAGCCAGCTGAGGGGATTCAGGCATCCGGTAAGGATGCAACCTGGGCGCCTTCCTAGGGAGGTGCTTCAGGCATGTCCAACTAGGAGGAGACCCTGAGGAAGACTAAGGACACGCTGGAGAGACTATTAGTCTCTCAGTTGGTCTGGGAACGCCTTGGAGTCCCCCCAGAAGAACTGGAAGAGGTGACTGTAGAAAGAGATGTCTGGACCTCCCTGCTCAAGCTGCATGCCCCCGTGACCCGACTACGGAATAAACAGAAGAAAATGGATGGATGGATGGATGGATGGATGCTAACAGCAATTAGCCTGGTAACTGAGCACACCATTGGCAAATCTCTTACTGGTTGTCCAAGTTGCAACTGGAACACCATAAAGTTGTAGCTTACATAATTTAAAAATTAAAGTTCTACTTTGTTGTAAAAGAGAGCACATTACACCAGTCTTTGCCTCCCTGCACTGGCTGCCGGTTCACCTTTGAATCCAGTTCAAAATTTTCCTGTATATCTACAAATCGCTGAACAGTTTCTCCCATCTCTCTGATTTGCTACAGCCGTATGTCCCACCACGTTCTCTGAGGTCAGCGGACCAGTTACTTCTCACAGTTCCAGGAACTCGTCTTAAGCGCAGAGGTGACAGGGCCTTCTCTGTAGCAGGTCCAAGACTTTGGAACGAGTTACCTCTGCTTGTCAGACAGCCCCCTCCCTCTCGGTTTTCAAATCCCGTTTAAAAACCATACTATTCTGTTGCTTTCAACACCTGATGATCTGTAGTTGAACCTGTTTTTGTCACACAGGTTGGTCGTTCTATTTATTCTCTGCAACACTTTTATGTATACAGTATATTCTGATTTTACTTCAATTTGTATGTTGATTTATGTGTTGCCTGTTTTTTTTTTTTGTCTGTTTGTACAGCACTTTGGTTGGCCTTGTTGCTGTTTTAAGTGCTCTATAAATAAAATTGTATAATATTGTGAGGTAAATAAAATACAGCATAAAAGAAGAGTCTACAGAAGGCACTTTATACATATAATAATAATAATAATAATAATTGTCTAATCTTGTCATCTGCGTATGTTTCCCATACACAGACGAAATTCGTCTCTGCATTTAACCCAACCACCTACCAGGCGGTGCAGTGAGCAGCCATAGAAGGCGCTCGGGGAGCTGGAGAAATAGGTGTGCACTCATAGACACCCCAAGATGTGTAGTGGCCGGGACGCGAACCCGCGTCCTTCGGGTCCCAAGTCAAACGCCCTAACCACTACACCATCTTGGCTCCTATGCAAACATACCGGTAACTACACTTCAACTTTTCTATTACTTTTCAAAGTGGAAAAATAAACTTGCGTGGAGACCTTTCATAGACTAAATAAACCGATGCTTTTAAATTTAACCACAAAACCACATCTGCATAACGCTGCTTTTCAGATAAAATCCTATTCTGCATGTAAACATAATGTAAGTTGCTACCAATCTGTTCATTTTCACATCCCTAATATAAATTGTCTACACCTATAGTTTTTTTTAAGTTTTTTTATCAACATGGTTTTGTAAAGCTCATTAAACTGATTTTCATTCACCGATTCACAAACACACTCATACAATACACTTTACTGTATATATGTACTTCATATGCAGAATATTTATGTTTTGTTGTAAAATATTATATCACAATGCCGAGTTCCTTATTCACTCTGAAACATATTACAGCAGTGGATCAGTGTCATACAGATAATCAAAAATAAAAGTTTGCCTACAATTCTGTTTGGCTTTTAGCTTTGAAAAAGCTAAAAGTGTTTGCGGTCTTTTTTTTTTTTTAAACAACGGTTAGCTAATATTTCAAGTGCAACCACGCAACCTAACATCTTTCCCAATATATAACAATTAACGAAGGAAAAACTAGGCCAAACCTGGCTGCAGCTCATCAACATGGTGAGAGTGATATATAGTGCACAAAAAAATGCTTAACTGGGCACAACTCGGCCATCGGTGACACGACATGTCAGAAACACTGAAGAAAATGTCTGCTAACTCAGCACCCAGGAGACCGTCTTATTTAGACAACAACACAAAAGGACGTAAGGGAAAGCAAAGATGGACACAGATGTGGAGGAAAGCCATGATGAGAGTGGAGGTAAATGAGAAACAGAACTGTGGAAATGAGTGTGAGGAACAAAAGCTCTGTTGACCTGAATGTGCAAACAGAGAAGAGTATGAAACTATAGGATGCCTGGAAGATGTCTAATATGGACTGAACAAAAGATTGAGGTCTGCTAATATTAGCAACACAAAGCAGAGGGATTTCTCTATTGGATCTAATTAATTTAGGACTAGTAGCAGTTCTCACACTGTGATAAGGAGGCGACAAGCTGACACAAAAGCTTTTGGAGACTGTAAAGTAGAATCACAGTTATTTTTCTGTCTGGCAGTGCTACCAAGTGAGATTAAAGTAGAAGAGATCAGCTTTTTGATGGTACAACAAAGTCACGCATGAGAACTGAAGCCTGATTGTAGCGTTATCATCAAGTCACACTTGGTGCTTCTATCCCAGGTTTTAAAAAGCAACGTTTTACCAGAATATTTGAAGAAGGGTTTTAGCTGGAAATGTGGGTTGGCAGGAAATTATACTACATTTCTAATTTTAGAATACCGTACTGTATCAGAAACCTGGATAAGCTTTTAATGTTGACTCAACCAGCTCTATAGGTTATATGTACAGTAACAGTCCCCCTGTACACTGTTACATTTTCCTTCTCCTGAATCCTGTTTAGTTTCAATGAAAAAAGATTATTTCACGTGAGAATCAATAAAAGTTAGGCATGCTGCTTTCTCCACCCAAAGAGTGTGATTTTCTCCCTAAACCTGATCAGACAGCAAGTGAAAAACGTCAAGCGGACACAATAAATGAAAGTGAAGTTTAAAATTAAAGTACCTTTTCAATCTAGAAATGACTTGAAGAGACAGGAGATTAACTTAGTTTTGTTTTTTGGTGTCTCCAAAAACCGACACCCGATAGACTCTCTACAACCTGCACAACCTATTTGATGTTTGAAACAACTTTGGAGCATCTGTCACAACAATATGAAGAAATTGCTGCTACAATCTCAGCACAAACCCACAGATGCTCGCCTGTGCCCTCGCTGCGTCCTATATGTCAGCAGAGCATTTCCACAACAATACCGCCACGTAGACCCACCATTGCACTACACGCTGGACCCAGACTCAGCTGGTCTCTCAAACCCTGTCAGGATGTGCCACCACCATGTATATCACATCTGCACTAAGTTGTTTCCTTTACCTTGTCAAGATCACAGTCATATCCTAGGCATGAGGTCAGTTAGGTCAATCTTACCATAAATTCTCAATGACCAAGCCACACCAGTGCACATAAGCGCCATGACATATTTACCCACATTCCATCCAGAGCCATAATTAAACCCCAACAATCTCCCTAAAGAAGGGTTTTGTATGCCTACAACCCTCCAGGAACCTCATTGTTTATGTACACCTTGGAAATACCTTGAACTTTTGGCCCCCTGTTTTTGTATTTTTTGTGGCATGCTTTGGGATTTCTTGTTGTTTTTTTGGCGAATCGAAACAGTTCTTATCGTCCTGAGCATTTCATTGCATTGTTGACCTCGTGTTGATTTGCATACGACAATAAACCAAACCTATATACATAACCTAACTGGATAAGACAAGAAAGTTCATGCTCAATAATCCAGGTACCAAATCCAATAATTCTCAGTCGGGTCAGTTGAAAAAATGAAAAGAAACTGTCCAGATGACCCGACTGAGAATTAATGGAACATAACTGGATGGTTTTTTTTATGTTGTACCAGGGTCAACTAGCATGAATGGGTGCCAATGTAGATCTAGCAAATACAGTAATCAGGGTTTGGTTACCTTGTGACAGTTTTATAAATTGCTGAGACAGTTTTGCTTGTTTCAAATTGATATTAAAAGTATTTGAGGTGCCTAAAAGAGGTGGATTCATCACATAAAACAAATCCACTGACAACGTCGTCCTGTGTTTGGGACACCTTATCTGTCACACTGACTTCCTGTGAGAGCGCTGAAAAACTTTACTGTGGAGAAATTCATCTGAGTCAAAAGTCACATTATTTCACTGTACATGTATTGTGTTTGAATTACGTAACACAAAACTACCAATTGTAAATACAGTGTACAGTGTGTGTAATTTTTAGATCACACTGAAGAATGAAGGAACCATCAAGAGCCGTCATAATAACTTGAGGACTCAAATGGAGCGACTCCATTCATTTCTTTCTTTAAGGAGGTCTCAAACAAACAACAACAACAAAAAAGATTGGACATTTTTTCTGATTAAGAAAAAGATCCTTAGCAACCAGACATGCATGTAAAGGTAGCCTATCAATTCCAACATCGTTTTTTAAGTTATAAACTAAAAGGTTACTTACATTTTTTTATAAAACTAAAATCTTAACCCTTTTAGTTAGTCTAGTCC
Source organism: Garcialebias charrua (assembly GCA_038048925.1). Classification (NCBI taxonomy): domain Eukaryota; kingdom Metazoa; phylum Chordata; class Actinopteri; order Cyprinodontiformes; family Rivulidae; genus Garcialebias; species Garcialebias charrua. Next base: position 59,988 of record JBBPBX010001328.1, read on the forward strand.
AGGGGTCACCAACCTTTTCGAAACTGAGAGCTACTTCGTGGGTACAGAGTCATACAAAGGGCACCAGTTTGATAAACTCTTCAGAAATAACCAAGCGTGAATTGAAAAAAATGTATAATAAACATATTTTTAAGAACAGATTTAGTCTATTTCGGCTCATACGTTAGCTGACAATTTAGACAAGATTCAGCCCTGGAAAGAAAACATACATAAAGCAAAACTCAAATCTAAGTTCCCTTATCTCGATGAGCATTCTTGGGTTTAAAAGGTTAAATGTTGGCAAAAAATGCCCTGAAAGGGTGGAAATACATATTTAAATTCAATCTAGTTTAAGATGTCAAATAGAGGTGTACATTTAAACTAAATTAGCTCAGTGAGGAGCAACAATGTGGGGCTCAACCTCAGGACTTATTTTAGATTTTAAAGGGGACCACACATGCAAAATTCACTTTTTAATGTTTTTTTACTAAACTTTGGGTATTTACTTCATAAAAAAACAGTCCTTGTGCCAAAAAAATGCACCCAGTGGTTTATTTACTCTAAGTAGATTTATTTATTTTTGATAAATACACCAGGATTCACACTTCCTGCATTTATTGACGTCACAAGCCGCCAGCCAATCAGATCAAACCTGAGTCCAGCCCCTCACCTAGCAACCCCTGGTTAGGCTCAACCCACTTCTGTATTAAACACATGACTGTTGTTTTTCATGATTTCATCTCATCTTTTGTTTATATGTTCTTAATTTCATGTGTACAGCACTTTGTTGCAGCTGTGTTTTTTTAAATGGCTTTATAAATAAAGTATAATTGTTATTTTTATGTTTTAGTTCAATTTTTAGTGTATTTGCGATCGCTGCCAACGCGCAGCCGGCAAAAATTAAACGAGCGGACCACAGGCGGAAGGACCGGGTTCGACGGGACCCTCTTCCGGCGCGATGGAGCGGAGCTTCAACTGTACAGCCTTGCAGCAGCCTCGCAGCAGGCTCGCAGCAAGAGGACCTTCTCCTTACAGATTAATTTACGGGAGACACTTGGTGAACTTTGTGTTGTCTTCACTGGAACAGCGATAACTCCCAAAATCTCCGCGTGCTTCACGAGCGGAGCTGGCGAAAACCGGAAGAGGAACAAGCTAACATTAGCTTCGGATTCGGGTGGTCTAATGCTAAAAGGAGCAGCAAACTGCGGCGCGCTCAGACGGGTTTCGGTAAGTTATCTTAAGCTAACACTAACAGTAAGTCAAATGAGTAATAAAAAAAGAGCTAATTTTAAAACAACAACACATTACAGATACTGGCTGTTACAGAGGGCGTGAACAGATCGTTGAAGGGCGTGGACTTCAAGAAACCGGTCGTTCAAAACGAAAGTTAAAAATGGCAGAATTAAAAAGGGTATAATTGATTATCTAATAATTATTTTGTGCATTAAATTGAAGGAATAGGGTCTGGATATCCCACAGAAATACCATAAAAATTTAAAAAATACATCTGAGGTCCCCTTTAAGCACTGAGTGACTCCAACTGAACATACAAGAACTTTAACAAAACAAGATGTACAGTATGTCCATGAGATAGTCTAACTGTAGCAGCTGCTACATGTTTAATTTGAAAGCTCTGAAACATCATAAAGCTCCATTTTATCCAACTCTGGACACGACCACGAGGTCAAGACAAGACAAAACTATTTAATCAGCAGCATCACGCAACAAAGGCCTTTGTGCAAGCTGAATTAACTTGCTCGGCCTTTGCATTATTAGGTGCTGTATTTGTTTATGTGGCTTTAGGTCAAATAAATCTCAGAGGACGCTCGCGTTGCTTCTACCTCAGCTCAGCTTTGTTACGCAGAACAACAAAAGCCACCTTGATGGAGCTTCAGAGGGCATGTGCAAATGTTTTACCTCGCCTTTTTGAATTATGGGACAACGATGAGTCGTGACCACACGGCTCATTTGTATGTCATGGTTCAACAAAACAATGCTGCTGCTGCTTCCTTATTAGGGTGTGTAGAGAGTGAAACACAACTTTACCCTATAAAAAATGGTGACAACACCTGAACACAACACATAAAAACTCGCCTCATTTGTTTTTTTTACATTTGCCTTGATTTACAATAAGCAAATTCAAAAACAACCTGAACCACAGTCAAATCCAGGCAAAACAAAACAGATGGGCTGTCTCACTGTTCTGAGAGAGCTGACAGATTTATATCACAATTCTACAAATATTTGATCCATATCAACCGATTGAGAGGAGATTGTCCTGCTTCATTCAGTTGATTGCTTGAAAAACGTTTTCTAATTTATGTTTCTAAGTTAGATTGTTTTCTTTGTGGTATTTTAACCATTTGTATATCAAATCGTTCAGCTCAATCGGGCATAGAGTCCCATGACTTTTGTTTTTGCAACTTTTAACCTTGTATAAATTAAATTACCCAGAGAAATATATTCAGATATTTTCAGTTCCTTCAAATACACTGAAATCAGCATTTTTTGTGTTATTTTATATTGTGCTATGTTTAGTTTCAGCTACCATTCTGCAGTTCCTGCTACATTTGGATTTTGTTCTTCTTTCAACATCAATTCTGTTTCAGTTTCTTCAGCGAAGTCATTCAGCTTTCATTCAGTTATTTAGACCAGTGGTTCTCAACCTGGGGTTCCCGGACCTGCGGGGGTTCGCGAGCTGGTGCTTGGGGGTCTGCAAAATAAATAAATAAATAAATTAAATTCCTAGCATGTAGATGTTTAACAACCTATTTACATACACCAAAATGCAGGAAATCACACCTACTTTATTCAAAAAAATTTGGGGGAGGACCCCCAGAAGCCCCGCCCACTATTTGTGTTCCAGCATCGATCATTTTACAAACTAAGCCGTTACTTGATATGACCACTGCTGTCATGATTCTGTTCAGTTTTATGTAAAGACCCAATAATGGTCAATCAGGTCATCTGGACGGTTTCTTTTTCGTGGAAAGACATTTCGCCCTCTATCTGGAGGGCTTCATCATGATGAAGATATTGTTTATACAGTATTTATTCATATTTATTTATTTATATATATTATTATATTTATTCATCATGATATAAGATCATAATGATATTTTATGTAAAGAGTTTTCTGTAATAATTTGAAGAACTGGTAATACATTTATGTTCATTTTGTGAATAGGTAAAGTTTTAAAGTGGTTTTTGATACTGTTAATTTTTTCAAAACTGTATTTTTTTAAAGTTTAAATAAAAAAAAATTGTTAATCGTGTCTTGAATAAAAAAATACTCCATGTTTATAAGTATAAAATTGTATTAACACTATTAAAGAACAGGTCTCAAGTATTTATGTTACACAAATATTTCCATTGCATTAAAGAGACACATTGAAGACAATTATTTAATAAACATGAGGGTTATGAGGGGGTCCCTGAACCCAAGAAGTTTGAAAACTCCTGATTTAGACTTTTGATAAAATAATTGTTGAACAAAACCCTTAAAATAATGAGTTCATACATTTACTTTTTACTGTCTGAAAATCTCTCATGTCCTCATACAGGTACATATTTAGCCAAAGGTCCAATATTCAACATTAGAGAGTACAAACATCCTAATTGTACATCATCCATATCCTTATTTTTGCCTGTGGACAGTAAGAATCTATTTTTCTTTGGCTTCACTCACCAGATAAAAATGCCTGTTCATCTTTTATGTAATCTATGCTTTCAAGGTTAGAAACCGATTTATTTATTTATTTTGTTGTGCTGCCCAAAGAGGATTAATTGCAGTATCGCAGCAGATACATGTTATTCTAATCATCCGACTTTGAGACATGATCTGGTTGATATCTGTATAGTTACTGTACAATTGGGTGTCTGCTGTGACCTGGATGTGAGCCAACAGGAAGAAATCTGGCAAATGCTCTCCTGCTGGCAGAAAATGTAGCTGGAAGATCATTTTTCTCGTTTTTTTCCATAGACTAGCACAGCAGAGGTGGTTGTGACACTGGACATTTTATTTCATTGTAAGAAATAAGGGCTAAAAGTCAACAATAGAGACTATAATGCAAGTAGCTTATCTGAAATATTAACTTGTTAAGCCTTAACACAGAACTACGCTGCGTCACGTTCATTGTAAAGCTTAAAAAAAAAACAGCTGCTACTGCAAAACCAGATTATCAGCAGGAAAACTGCAGAGCTCTGTTAATGAACCAGCCAGAGCAGGTTGCTATCACTCCATCTCCCGGTGCACATACACAGGATCATTCAGTACCGGTGCAGGCCCCACAGCCTGGTTCTGGGTTCATCCAGACATCATGGACCCTGTGGTGAAAAAGACGCTGTAGCTGTCTTTATACAAAGACCCCAGTCAGCCCTCTGGTACTTCAGGAACAGATGCTCTCTGTGCTAATGAGCGTAGCTTTCAGACAAGCAGCCGAGTTTACACTGCGCTGAACTCCATCTGTGCAAACGTGCCCTCTATCCTGTTGGAGGACAATGTCTCCTTGAGGAATATTTATCAAGGGCCCTCCATGAAGAAGTATCACTTTTTTAATGTCCCTTTCAATAAAATGTAGACCTCTATGGTCTTTTGTTGCTTTGTGGATTCCTTTGAACTAAAATAATAACATTTCTAGATGAACGCCAAGAAAAGTTACAAGTCTCTTTTTAGGGTATTTACAATTGAATCCTTCTGCTTGTAGCTGAAGGAAGATCAAACAAAACGCTTATCTATCTGTGTGAGATAATGGCTGACAAAGATAAACTGAGAGCTAAACCACTAAGCTTCATCTAGCCTGCTTTCCTGAGCTGGAGAGGAATCACTCAGCTGTCTAAGGGTTATGGATTCACCAAGGTCCTTCGTCCTAATCTGCGGATCAACATTCCTAGTACTGATACAACTTCGTGTCCTGACACTTGAGTGATGTCCTCAGCATCAATTGGTGTGCTTCTCCACATTGCTAAACCTAATTTGTACCTGAACTGGTCTGAATTTCAGCCTCTTGGAGGATGTCAACCAGCAACAAAAGGGCCTGAATAATTCATGTCAGTGTTGTTTGGCTTTGATTCACCAAAGAAGAAGCACTTTTAAGCAAGAAGATATTATGTTTTTATATAATACGACATTATCAATTACCGTATTTTTTGGACTATAAGGCACACTTGAAATCCTTTAATTTTCTCAAAAATCAACAGTGAGCCTTATAAGCCGGTGCGCCTTATGCATGAAAACTAGGGATGCATGATATTGGATTTTTGGCTGGTATCCAATACGCCGATATGTTAAAACTTATTTGGCCGATAACTAATACCAATAGCAATATTTTTTTTCCTAGACCTACTTACAGAGACCAAAAAAAAGTGTTCAATACATAAACAACTGGACTTTATTTGTAACAGAAGATGTTTCAAATAAAGTCCAGTTGTTACAAATAAAGTCCAGTTGTTTCTGTATTGAACGCCTTTTTTTATTTTATCATGTCCTGGATGACTGAGAATCTTCACCAGCATAGTTTTTTTTCATTCAACCTTTATTTAGTCAGGTAAATCTTATTGAGCCTCATGGCTCATAGTTACAAAGACTACATAGCTTTCTCTGCTATGGAATTAAACTACTACATTATTCTGCGTGGTCTTTGTCAGTTTGACCTGCTACCAAATGCAGATGCCAAAAAGGGGCTGAAAATTATGTAACACTTCAACTTGGATTATGTTTAATGTCAAATTTATTCAAATTTACTCGCTCTAACACAATAACAGCACTTCAACAGTGCAAATTTGTAAAATTTTCACAAATCTAAACTCAAACTGTTCACAAGCGACAAGTGAAAAGCACATAAGTAGTAGTCCATTAATAAATATACTTGACAGTTTCTTAATTTAAAAATTACATTATTTAAAACAGAAGCCTTTTATATGAGAGAGTTATTTTATGTGGAATGTCCGATATTTTAACTTTATCGCTAATATCGGCCGTTACTGTGCCAATAATATTGTGCATCCCTAATGAAAACAGACCTGTTCATTGATATTGCAGTTTATAGTCCGAAAAATATGATATTCAAACATGAAACACTGAAATGATTAAAAGGACCTTAAGGTAGTCTTGTAGAGTAGTTTGCAGCATTAGCATGGTACTGGGTAGCATCATTCATTCATTCAACCTTTATTTAGTCAGGTAAATCTCATTGAGCCTCGTGGGCTCATTTATAAAAGCGACCTGCTATAAACTAAAGAATGATGAACAGCAATGATAGAATTTCCTTAAACAACAAACAACAGAAAAACATGAGAGAAATACAAAGTGAAATGCAAAGTATCAAAAACTAGCAAAACACCACAAGGTAGATGTACAAAATCAAAAACAAGAACATATCTGCAATGGTTTTTGCCAGGATTCCAAAAGATTCTTAAAACCATTTAGAGATGGCAAGGCAGAGAACTTCAGATCTTTTTGTAAGATATTCCAGGAAGCAGGAGCAGAGTAGGAGAAGGCCCTTTTTCCAAGTTCAGTCCTCACTGATGATCATGTCCTGAAAGCGCACGCTGTATCTGCACTCATGCAGAGACATGTAGGAGGAGATGTATGAGGGCAGCAGACCAAGAAGTGATAAATCATAAAAGTGATAAGTGATCATCTTCACCTTGAGCACTAACGCCTTCAACTAAAGCCAGAGTTGCAAACATCTGAGCAGAAAACAGAAATGTATGTGACACACTAGCCTGGCCCTCGCCTTCCTGCACAGCTCCGCTCAATTCTCATTTCCCTTCACTGCTCAGTCTGGGACTTCTCCCATAGACAACGATTTCTCTGGTAGATTTTTGACCGGACCAGTCAGAGAACAGAAGGGGCGGAGTTTTTGGCCCCAACCCACGCCCCCACCTGTCCCAGCGCTCAGCCAGCGAGCAGCCGCATGTTCTCATTCAAAGCGATGCAAAGCGATGCAGGACTGTTTTATATGTGACACAAATGTATTAATTTCCCCTTCTTCATCCCTTATCTGGAGTTTTCTTTTGTTTTTTTGGCCAAAAGTCAAGTGATCGCTCCCTCCTCCCTCCTCCTCCTCCTCCTCTCTCTCCGCTGAGTGCAAAGAATAAGGAAGTGCCTCAGGTTGTCACAAGAGAAAAAAACTCGGGTTTTACATTGTTGCCCGAGTCCCTGCATATTTTCTGGTCTTCTGGTGTGCTGGACCAGCGCTACATGGTTTTATTTTATATTTTTCAAACGTTTTATCAACATATAAACACAGAATATGCAGGCAGCGAGAGAAAATGCAGCAGGAGGCGGAGCTGATGTCAAGTTCGGCAGAGCACAGAGGGGGAGGGAGCAGAATGCTTTTCCCTGGTCAAAATTTTTCTAAGATCCAATGGTTTTGTTCCTCAGGCAGAGGCCACGCCTCCAGCAAGAATCGTTTCTCAATGGAGAAAGTCCAGACCCTAGTTCGAAGCAAAGTGAAGGGCAAGGGTCTGGTTTTAACCAGGCTAGTGACACACAATAAAAAAGAAAAACTATGAAGATCAATGTTCAGTCATATTATATTGTCAACTAATGATGCATAAAAAAGCTAAAATCATGAAGTAAAAAACATTTGCCCCTCCTGCATGTAAAGGTTCAACAAGTTACTAAGTTTTCAACAAAATATTTTGGTGAGGACCTTCTCATAAGGTGCCAGCGCTCCTGAAACACCATGTTTCTAGTCCTTCCTGAACTTAAAGCCATCACCAGGAAGCACGTTTTGCATTATTCATCTCTAATGACAGTGAGCTTCTGAGTCACCTTCTCTCCTTGTAGTTCACTCTTCTCTTTTTCACTTTCTGCCTGCAGCCTTCTTTATTTTACATCAACAATAAAAAGATCAAATGTGTGGCCTAAATAAATTTCAATACACTGCTTTATTATGTCCAATCAGCAGTGAATGTAACTGGTGTGTCTTATATTGTGCTGTGCTGCCATCCAAAAGGCAAGAAACCAGATTGGAAGCATATTAGTTCATACAACAGTCTAAATAAATGTTCTGTTGTTGCAAGAAGAAGAAAAAAAGACAGCGATTGTCCTGGTTTTCAAAAGAAAGTGAGGCTTCAGTCCAAAACTGCAGTGCATCAACTCACTGCCTGGTTAATAAATACTGTATACAGTTTGCATATTCTTATTTGGGTATAGTTCTCAAATAATCCATTCCTTCTACAAAATGTCCAACAAATAGAAGGCTGTAGCCTGACTCTGTCACTGGTGACCAAACAACAGATAGTTCAAGTGAAGCAGCAGTTTCAGGACACACCCTTGTCACCTGAGAGCTTGTGTTAGCTGGTTTTAGGAGTGTTTACGCAGCGGAAGCAACCATGAGAAAAATCATGTGATACCCGTTTTAGAAAAGGAAGCTGCTGCTTCACATACTGATGGGCCTTTGTGGAGTAAATATCTCACAGGTAACGTATATCGCACAGCTGTAATGGACGACTGGCCTGAGTGAAGATGGGACAATGTAAAGGAATTTCCTGAGTTTTTGCTTCTGTGAGTTTTGGGTTTCTCCCATTTCTTCTGACGGGTTACTCCCTGAACCCCTAGAAAGTAAAATAAATAAAAATAAAAGTATTTTCTAGGTGGGTGGATCTGTAAGAAAACTACAGACTACAGCCTCTTGTGTGAATACCACAGAGCCAGCTTTAATTCAGCATTCTTAAGGTATGCTTCTTAGGGCTTCAGCTACCATTCTGCTATATTTGGATTTATATACAGGTAGTCCTCGACTTACGACGGAGTTCCGTTCCTACGCTCCGTCGTTAAGCGAATTTCGACGTAACTCGAAACATACGTCCAAACTGCACCTTATACGTACAGTACTGTATTTTACCAAGCAAGCACTTAGCCTATCCTAACACAGTACCCTACATAATTATCAAAAAACACATACATTTCAGAGCCATAATGAAGGGAAAAAATAGTTAATTTCCTACTATGGACTGCTGGTGAGGCCAATTCCTCCATTCCTCCCTCTCTCCTCCGGATTCTCCATTCGTTTACGTTGTAAAACCGCCATCCACAAAACAGCTACTTTTCCACAGCTGCTGCCTGTCCAGCTTGCTCCAACAAGTTTTGTTTTATCTTTTGAATGTCCAGAGGACAAGACTTAGCTTTTTTAGAGAGTACAGGGCAAGGTGTAACCTCCGCAGCTAAACCGTAAATTGCAGGAAACTGCCGGAAACTGCGTAAATCGGCATCAAAATTTTTTTTTTGAGGTGCGTCGTAACCGCGAAACGTCATAAGTCGAGGACTACCTGTATTTAGTTTGAACTTTTAGCTATCACTTTCCTCCTTTTAGCTACAGTTTTGTTATTTTTAGCTTAACTTCTGCTACTTAGCGCTAGCAGGCTGCTCCTTAATCTATAGTTTTGCTATTTTTAGCTTTTAGTTGCCATTCTGCTACTTTTAGTATTTGGCTAGAATGATGGTGCTTTAAGATTTTAGCTATGGTTTTGGTGCTTTCAAGTACGGTTTGCTTTTAGCTATGATTTAGCAACTTTTGGCCACGGCTGAGATTAGCTTTTTTAAGATTTTAAGATTTTAGCTTTCAGCTTTCAGCTATTGTTACGCTACCTTCAGTGCTACTATTCTACAATTTTGCTGCTTTTAGCTACAATTCTACTGTAGGTTTTAGCTAGATTTGCTACTTTAAACGTGTAGCTAAGGCTTTTGCTATATTGAATAGCTTAGCTACTTTTAACTTATTATTATTATTTTTTTTATATTTTTTTTATAAAAGAAACAAGTACAAAAAAAACTTACAATGTCAAACATGGCTCGAGACTTAAGGCATGCATAGCACAAAAGAGAATAAAGGCACATAAACAAAAACAAAAATGTGTTTTGGGCAGCTTACTTTTAACTTATAGCCACTGTTGTACTGATTTTTTTTTTACTTATAGCCACTGTTGTACTGATTTTTTCTTTTTCTTTTCTTTTTTTCTTTTCTTTTTTTTTCTTTTTCTTTTTTTTCTTTTTCTTTTCTTTTTTTTTCATTTATAGATGGCCTCCCTTCACACCTTTTAGCCATCCTCTCACTCCAATATATATATATATATATATTATATATATATATATATATATATATATATATATATTTATTTTTTTATTTTTTTTAAGAGAGAAAGAAAGAAAAGAGAAAGTAAGACAACAAATCAACAATTATCAACCAAAAGAGCACAAGGCAAACACACCCAACCTCCGTCCACAATCCTGCAAAGCACATGACAGAACACAACAATGGAACATACATGCATAAAGACTAATAATATTCATGAGCTTGCAGTAGAATTCTATAAATACACATACCCATATCTACAAATATATATATACAGTAGTATACATACATATACTTTTATATTCATTTATATACCCGTCTACATATCTACAAATATATATATACAGTAGTATACATACATATACTTTTATATTCATTTATATACCCATCTACGTATCTGCATATATCTATATATACATCCCTGCATCCATTTGTGTGTGGTTGTGAGCATGCATAAGTGTATAAGGTTCCTCCAATAGAACATTTAGTAGCGACTGTGAAGCATCAGAGATCCGTCCCCCCAAAGCCCGAGGCAGACGAAGGAGCGATCAAAGCCCAAGACCCCAGGAAGGACCCCGAGCCCAGAGTCCCCAGGACCGCCCGAACAGGAAGAGCCACTAGCCCACTCCCCAGATCCTACCAAGGGGAAGAACCGGACGAACCCCTACCAGCGACCACATACAATGACCCCCCGGTGTCGCCCGCGACAAATTCACATGTTGTACTGATTTTAACCTTTTTCTCTTTTGCTAACGTTAGCATTTACCTACAGTTTTGGTACTTTTATCTGTTCTGCTTGTTTCAAAGTTAACAATTCAGATTCAGCTATTTCAACAAATTTCAACAGTCATTAAGCAGTCCACACTGGATTTTCACAACAAAATCAAACTGTACAAACAAAAAGAGACTCACAACAATAAGACGGTCAAGAGTCATGCTCTCCAATGTTCTACAAAAGTGTTGAAACTATGAAGAAGTGGGCGCACATAGCCAGTGGGGAGAAACAAAGTGCTGGCTTAAATTTAGCTGGGTAAAGGTTAAATGGGCTTCGTGAGTCACAGATCACCGTGGAGAGTAGAGGAGAGATGGAGTGGGATGAGGGTCAGTTCCAACAGTGTGCATATGGAGAGAAAATGCTGCGAGGACGCACGAGTGAAGATGAGACAGCACCGAGCTGCGTGCAGCCTTCCAGGCATCCGAGTCATTAGAATTTAAAGACCAGGTCGGCGTTCATGTGCCGTATTTCATAATATCATAAGGTTTATGATGCAACAGGTTCATGGCACTTTTACAGTAAAGTAAAAAAAAAAACTTATCAGCTGGATTAAAAAAAAGAAGTGAAATTCATTATTTATCTTAATAAAAAATAAAATAAAAAATATATATACACTTTATTAATCACAAAGGGAAATTAAATGTTGTTGTAGCTCATCATCCTGGTTCCATTAGAGTTGTTATAGATTCTGATGGATGTGGGCAGGAAGGATCTTGTAGCAGTCCGTCTTAGAGCAGATCTGAAGAAACTGGTTGCAGATGTTGATCTGTCTACTTGGACTTGGTGGGATTCTTGGTCTTCTTGGGCAGCAGGACCATCTGAATCTTGGGCAGAACTCCTCCCTGAGCGATGGCCACTCCTCCAAGCAGCTTGTTGAGCTTCTAGTAACTAGAAGCTGTCTGCAATAACTAGAATCTAGTTATTGCAGACAGCCAGCTGAAAGTGTCAGGAAATGATCCTGGTCTTCTTGTAGTCACGAGCAGCATTTCACACTGGCTCCAGGATCTTGGCGGTCAGGTACTCAAGCAACCCTGCCAGATAGACGGGGATGCATCCACGGCACCTCCTTTTTTAACTCATTTGGGTTGTAGCTGAGGTATGATTTGAGATTTTGTGATGTTAATCAGCTGCTCTCAATTGTAAAAAACAAAACAAAAAAAAACACCTTGTTGTCATGGTTACACATCATAACAAATATCCAAAAGCAAAAACGTTTCAGTAAAAATCCTTCCAGCTGCACATCATCTGATATCAGAGGAAATAATCATCCAAAAAAAGTGATTTACATCCAGAAAAAGAGGAATTAAAGTTTTCAAAAACAACGTCCCAGAGTGAAAGTTAACAGAGCTGTGCCAACATGCAGCCACCTTGAGCGACGCAATTCTTGAACATATCATCATCTATCTTCAGCTGTTAAAAATCCTGAGGTTTTTTTTATGTTTCAGCTTTTGGCTATCTACTTAAAAACCAAAGAGCAACAACCCATAATAGACAGCTGAGTATAAAACATAATGCTTTTTTTTAAAGAAAGGCTACTGTTAGATAAGTGAGCACTGCTACAAAAGGAGCCATTTCTGACAACAAAAGCTTAATGTGACTTGAAGAAGTCTTATGATTTACGGTAACATTTTTAAAAGCTTTTGCCTGAAATCAGTTGTTTATTCTTTTCAGTCTTTAATATATATTGACATATTGGGCACAATTTCAAATACAAAGCCCAGAACATCATTATTCTTTCATGTTCTAAAAAAAAATAAAAAAATAAAGTTCTATAGGGCCATGGTTAAACAAAATTATTTCAAGATGTATTATACAAGATGTTAAATAAATGCTACACATTTTTCAAAATGGGTGTCAATCAGTGCAACTAAGTTTCCCTCAGAAAATGATGCTAAACATCAAACACCAGCTCTGTTTAGTGTATGTAAAAACCTACAAAGAAATGTTCAAGACATTTGAAACACCCCTCATTATGACTGAGCAGACTCACATTTGGTGTCAAATTGCAATAAGCTAAAGTGCTAACGCAGCATTGTGTCAGGTAGCCAAAAGCCAAGGTGACCAACACAACATGGCTCTGATTAGACAGTGTCTGGCAGCCACTCCAATAAAAAAAATCATCTGTTTCAGCAGCTTCAAGGGTAAAACTGAGAAACATGACACAGCAGCTATAGAGTGGCTGAGTGTGTCATCACAGACGGGAAGTGCCATTAGATGCAGGGAGAACATCCAGAAGCCTCAAATGATGCTGAGTCAGAACAATGACGAATGAAATTACTTCCTTTTTACCGTAAGTCATACACCCTACAGCCTGGTCACCAATAGGTCAGTCCAGCTCACATCAAAAGCATCTTGAAAGCTCATAAGTAAAGGTTACATCTACAATTATTTGGATTTGCTGTTCCGTTTTCGTCAGGCTGGACACTAGATCAGAAAAATGTATAATAATCAAAAACAAGGCTGCATGAACTTCAATGAAACATTGACTGTTGTATTCCAAGTCACTGAATTAGGAATTCACTGGAATGGTCAACCAAAGTTCAACCTACGACAGCAAAGCAAGATTTGTGGCACAATCTTGGTAGGTGCTATGCGATGTCCTTACTGCCAGCAGATCGTGGATTTCTGAGGAAAAAACACCATCTATACATTGGAGGCTGCACAGTTGAAGAGAGGAAAGCTCTGCAGAGAGTGGTGAAGGCTGCACAGAAGTCTGTTGGAGTCAGTCTCCCCACCATCACAGACATTTACACCTCCAGATGCAGGAAAAGAGCCACCTGCATCATGAAAGACCTCACTCACCCAGCACACTCACTCTTTGCCCCACTCCCCTCAGGACGGAGGTTGAGGAGCATCAAATGTAGAACCACTAGACTGAGGAACAGCTTCTACCCTGAGGCTGTTAGACTCATGAATAAATAAAAATAAAATAAAAAATAAACACTGCAAAATATCACATCATACTGATGCTGATCTGTTTTCTTGTTGCTGTATTCATCTGTGACCATCTGCTCATACAAACTCATGTTCGTGCTGCTGTTTATTCCCACTATATTAGGCTTAGTGTATTACTAGTTGATGCTTTTCTTAGTTAATTCTAGATGTTATTACTGTTTTTCTCTTTCATTGTTGTTGGATGTAACTGGGACCTCGTGTACATAATCTCGTTTTCATCTCATGTACCACATGCGGTGCAAATGACAATAAAGACTCTCTGACTCTGACTCTCTGACTCTCTGACTCTGACTCTGACTCTGAAATAAAGAAGTCCTAAAATATGTTTATGTAGACAGACATCCAAGTTTTCTTCTCCTAAGCAGTCACCAACATCAGGAACTACCAGTCCTTAATTAGTTTATTAGTAAAAGACTCGTAGCTGATAGATGGCTTCTCCACCCTGAGAACCGCCTCTGGTTGTCGTTCTCTTCTTCTGCTGTCTGCCCAACTTGTTCCCTCCCACAAAGACATTCTTTCAGATTCAAGCAAATGAAGACAAGATAGCTTTTTAATGGCCTTCTTTGAGGGGTCACACAAAAAGGATGAAGGAAACAGAAGCTCATTTAAACTGGAGATGCAATTTCCTTTCTGTATGCAGTTATACTGACGATTGGCAGATGGTCAACAAAAAGCGTTCCGCAATAAATGAGAGAAGAATCACATTCTTTGGAAGAAAAACATGCCCTGAGGTGAAGGAGATGACACCAGTTTGATCCATTAGTGTCCCTGTATGTTTGATCAAGAACCGTAACCTGTAGAAATCATGTGAAGCCCTGATTCTTTCAAACTAATCTCTTACTTTTTTTGTTTCCTGCATCCAGTAAATAATGCTGTTCCACTCATCCCACCCAATATAAACAGTATACGTATAAAAATCAGTGAGCGGTCAGATTTAAGCTACCGGTAGTTGAAAACATCTTTAACAATCTTTGTTGAGACAGGTTCAGAGCCGTTATGTGATTCTGAAGCCTTGAAAAAGGTTTCTGTGACCCAAATCCTCCTTAATCATTTTAGAGCGGTGACAAAGATTCTGGTGGATGGGATTAATAACACTCTTAATCCTGATGCACCATGAATTTGTCCACCATTGCTGAGATTTAAACATGACTTGGGCTTTTTTTAGACTAACCCCATAGAATTATAAAGGTATACATGCATTTGCCTCTTTGGAATATTGACACAACCACATGAATGTATTGGGTGTGACATTTAATAAGACAAACAGGAAAGGAACTCAAAACGAGAAGGACAATATATTCAACATAATGGCACTTCTTCCAGCTAACTGTCAACAGTGGTGTACCGCAAGGCTCAGTCTTAGGACCCTCCCAGTGGTGTAGTCTATGTTATATTCTTAAGCTTTTCTAGTGGGTATACGGATAGTATACCCACTAGAAAAGCTTAAGAATTTCAGTATGCCCACTTAAAAGTGCCCAACGATACATGACATATCATTAGGCATGTGTCATTGATACGTTAAATGGCAGTTAAATGCTTCCATAACAATCTCTGTATGCAGCGCTTGTTCATTACATTCGCTTATCCAGGGAATTATTATATAATTATAATACTTCTGTATTTACTACTTAAAGCTGCACTATGTAACTTTGTAATGCAGTCTGTAACTTTTCTAACAATATATTTTTAACATATTTCTTCACTCTGTCACTATCTATTGACAGACTGATGTTAGACAAAGTAATCTCTGAAAAAAACTATAGTCCCCTTGCTTCTCTATCAGCATTTATAAAAACACTAAAAACACAGAGTGACCCGTCCTTAACCAGCCAATAAAAACAGAGCTTGAATTTGAATCAGCCAATAAAAACAGAGCTTGAATTTGAATTTCAGCAGAGCCTCCCCCTCAAAGCCATATATGGCTCTGAGGGGGAGGGATCAGAATGCTTTGCCTGTTGAAATTATTTCTAAGTTCTGCACTCTACAGAAAGTTAAGCTTGATTTAGACTTGACGCGTCGCGCCGCGCGCGAGGGGCGCGCGCCAGAAGTGACGCGATATCGCAGTCCCCGCCCCCTGCGCGTTGGCCCCGCGCGTCGACTTGGCGCGTGTCGCGCACCTCCAAATTTTTGAAACTCCGCAAGCCTAGTGCGCGCGCTGCGCGCGGAGCCGCGCGCCACACCGTTGACTTTTGCCGTTGACTTTTGCCGTTGACGCCGTGGACTGGGCTTTCAAAGAACAGCACTTTAGCCATGCTCCGCCGTGCGTCAACTATAAACAACGTGGTGAAACTATGAACGCAGCGCTGCGCTCTGCGCGCACCGCACGCGCGCTCCAGCTTGCGGACCAAAGCGCGACTATAACTCAGCCTTAACACATAGCACCTTTAATACTTGAACGTGTTTTGGTTTGATACCGTTTTATAAATTCTATCATGTGTTTTTAATACAAAGCCAACTGTTGTACAACGTTTGTTGTTCATTTATTCAAATATAAGCATCAGAGAAGTTTGGAAATGTTCAATATGCATAAAAATCAAAATAAATTGACGATTACATTGTACTAAACAGAGTACTTTGGTTTCTAAGCACAGTATATGGAGCGACCGTGGTAAAGTTAGTTTTACGTTGGACGTTGGACATTCGCACTTCGTGGCTTCTGCCGTGGGTGTCCAACAAAACTAAATTTGCCGTGGTATACCCACTACAAAAATGTAAACAACCCCACTGGACCCACCCTCTTCACAATCTACATTCAACCTTTATTTATACAGGTTAATCCCATTGAGCCTCGGGGGCTCATTTACAAGAGAGACCTGAAAATAAGTAATGTAGGTCAGTTCATTCCTGAAGCATCCTTACATTTCTATGCAGACGACACATCTGTGTTCTTTGTTTAATAGGTCTCTCTTGTAAATGAGTCCTCATGACTCATTGAGACTAACTTGTATAAATAAAGGTTGAATGAATGAAAAAAAAGCACATCAAACGTTTGGTTGTGTGGATTTTCTACTTATCTCCCAAATGTTGTCCAAAATGTTTTAAAATATTACATTTATTAAAAAAATGTGCCCACTTTGTGTCTTATTTTAGGAATAATTTGATGTGAACTTGTTTGTATTTTATGTTGAGTATTTTTGTCAAAT
Source organism: Garcialebias charrua (assembly GCA_038048925.1). NCBI lineage: Eukaryota > Metazoa > Chordata > Actinopteri > Cyprinodontiformes > Rivulidae > Garcialebias > Garcialebias charrua. Next base: position 76,922 of record JBBPBX010001328.1, read on the forward strand.
TAACTGACTTTGCTCAGTCCTTTAAATTGTTAAAATTTGACATTTTAGCTGGTCCGAATATAACAAATACTGTTAATTAGGTGTGCGTTTGTGATTTGGCATTGTTTTATAACCATTTAAGTCGCAGTAATTCAATCTGTCAATTTGATGGATTTATATATGGATCTATGACTATTTTTTGTAAATTATTAATCTAATTTGGACTGTTTGCATTGATATTTTCCAATATTTTTTTTTGTAGCCATGCAGTTTTTTTGGGTTATTTTTGTGGTTGTTTTGTTACATTCTCTTTTGTGACGTATCATGCTTCATAGTGTCTATAATATTTTTTTCTTCATTTTTACAGTTTTATTATGCTTTACAATGAACATTTGTGCACATTTGAGAGGTCATTTATATTTATTTTTAATATTTTGCAATTTATTGTTGTGATCTTTGTGGTTTTTTCATTTAATATCAACCCTGTTTTTATTTCTTTTATTTTGCATTGCTCTGCAGTCATTTCACGTATTGCTGTTGTTTCTACCTACTGGTAGTTTTAGTTAGTTTGCTATATCTGAAATTTCCTGCAAAGGATCAATAAAGCATCCATCCATTTCTGCTCAATGTGCACCAACTTTAAAACTCATTTTAAGCCTCTTTTTCTGCCATTTTTCCCATTTCTTTTTGTCGATACATTTAGAGTTGCATGCGTCTAAAGTAGATATATTAAACGTCAGCAGGGCTGCATGTTGCAGTTGGTTAGACTCGCCTCACAGCGAGAAAGTCCCGGGTTTGAATACTGGCTAGGGTTTTTATGCAAGACTTTTGCATAAATGTGGAGTTTCTCCGGGATATCTGGTTTCTTAACACAGTCTAAAGCAATACTTGTTAGGTTACTGGAGATTCTGAATTGAGTTCAGGTATGACTGTGATGGACCAACAACCTGCCTTACAATGCTGCACAAAATTATGGATGCATGGATGATGGATGGATGGATTGATGGATAAAACTCAGCAACCAATCTGTCCTTGAGGTCTTAATTAAACCATTTTGAAAATTTAAATGAATACATAGCGTTAGTTTTGTTCCTATTACATCTTTTTGTCCATTTACCATCTCCTCTGTCATTGTATATCCCGTTTGTGTCATTTTATGTATTTAACCTGGTATTCAACTTAAAACCTTCCCTTTAAAAAAAAAAAGACTTGCTGACTTGTTTTCACACTTCGAAAGAGACGGCTTCTACCAGTCTGGCAAGTCTTCATCTCTACCCCCCAGCCTCCCATCTGCCCACCTGATCCACAGAAACAACTAGCTGGTGCTTTACAGACATGCATAAGATAAAAATAACAAGTGCCATTATTGACCTTACATTTATTAAACTGTAACTTTCACACAATATGTCCATTTGTGTTCCAGCAGTATCCATTTTTGTTCACTCTACTTCTCTTTAAACTTTAAACACACTCTGTGTGTATTTTAATAACTAGATCTACTGAAGTAGTAAAGCACCCGGATGACTTATAGTTTTGTTTAATTCAAAAATGCCAAACTCAAACAGCACGGTGTACTGAACTCCTTATGGTGCAGATCAACATTTCTCTCCATCCTCCATTGAAAAAAATAAAATTAATTAAAGCAATCCATCTTGAAGGGAAGATGGGAACAACAGCATCTGCTCTTTCAGAAACCTACCAATATTCATCCCGGGTGTCCAACCCATCAATCCTTAGCCCTTCGTGTTAATTTTTAACGCTCCGATGATGTAATAAAAACAGCCAAACATGTTCAGCTGTGAGCCAAAGGGCAAAATGAGACTGTTTACACTCCCCTCCCCATCCCCTGACCACCAAATGCACCATCATCGCTGCAGGGCGCTATTAACCCGAAGGTTGTTTGATGCTAATTATGTTCGTCTGGCTGCAGTTCCAGCAAAATGAGCTAAACACCAGCCAAAGAACACCAAATTAAACTAAAGAAATAACATTTTATGCAAAAGCATGAATGCTGAGCATTGAGTGACTTTGCTGAAAATTTCTGAAGGAGCTAAACTGAAAGCTTTTAAAAAATAGCTTAATCTCTATAAGAAGCAGTACATTAGCATCAGCGCCAAAATCCAATTAATGTTGTTTTAGCAACAAATTACACTGCTGATTCCCAAAGAGCCTGACTATGCAACTACACCATCACTTACAGGTAAATGCACCTAAACAGACCAACTACTCCCTCTTCTCGTCTAATGAGGCTCAGAAGAGCTCAGCAGAAGCAGTTAGTGCCAAAACACAACACAAGCCCTGCCAAAATGTGTTTGTTCAAAAAAAAAAAAAAAAATTTAGGGAAATACCTCCTGCTAAAAGAACGTGACATTGACAATGCTGCGTGAACTTCATTGAAACATCGCCTGTTGGAATCCAAGTCGCTGAATTAGGAATTCACTGGAATGGTCAACCAAAGTTCAGCCTACAGTGTATACGATAACAAGGAAAGATTTGTGCCGCCATCTTGGTAGGTGCTATGTGATGTTGATATTATTACAGTATTGATTTTACTTGTTTTATCACTTGTTTTTATTTGATCTTTGATTTTTGTTGCACTGTGTAGCACTTTGAGATTTTTGTTAATGAAAAGTGCCTTATAAATTAAATTCATTATTATTATTATGTCCTTACCAGCACGGCAGCAAATCGTGGATTCCCTAGCAAAACAAAAAACACCACCTAAATGCTACCTTCTTGTTTTTGACATGGAGTCAAATTAGGTAAAAAGTTAAAAATAAGTGTCTCCACGTAGCCTGGTTAAAACCAGACCCTTGTCCTTCACTTCGCTTTGTACTAGGGTCTGGGACTTGTCCCATAGACAACGATTTCTCCGGTAGATTTTTGACCAGACCAATCAGAGAACAGAAGGCGGAGTTTTGAACGACGTCGGCTGACGTCGTCATGGCTGCTGCCATGAAGGAATTTTCATGAAAACACGGTAAAAAACTATTATTTCTTTGCTGAGAAAAAATACATTTCTTAGCTGACGTTATATCAGAAGTGTTCCTGAGCTTAACAGTTCCTAAATCAATTCACGAAATGGTCAAATCTGCTGGATTTAAATTGTTTCGGTTTGACATTTTCCAAACAGCCTCGGGTGCGCTACGAAAATAAATGATAAAAAATCAAATTTTATCTCAAATGTTTCATCTAGGCCAACAGTCAGTAAATTAGAGCCATATAATTACACACTGGTAGCAGAAAAAATATCCACCGAGTGGTTTCTGAGCTATTTATCTGATAGCCTGGACCTCGCCAGGCTAAACTAACAAAACTCCGCCTTCTGTTCTCTGATTGGTCCGGTCAAAAATCTACCGGAGAAATCGTTGTCTATGGGAGAAGTCCCAGACCCTAGTACAAAGCGAAGTGAAGGACAAGGGTCTGGTTTTAACCAGGCTAGTCTCCACGGGCGTTACGACGGAGATGATCGTCTTGTTGAAAAGACTGCCGCAAAACTCTGCCAGCGTTCCAGAAACCTACAAATTAATAACAGTTACTGTTTTTCTCTTGCATTTGTTGTTGGATGTAACTGGGACCCTGTGTACATAATCTCGATTTCATCACATGTACCACATGCGGTGCAAATGACAATAAAGACTCTCTGACTCTTGACTCTGACTTAAGTCTAAGTTTTGGTGTGAGGTTCTTATCTGTTTATAAAAACTGTCACATTATTAATGTTACTGGCATAAGGCTAGTGATTTTACTTTGGTTAAGAGTTTTACTGGAACTTTGACATATTTAAAACTTGATTTTCATCCTGTTGAAACAGAGCGTTTCGGTGCAATCCTGTAAAACAAAATGCTGACTGGATGCATAGTCTTTCAAGTTACAGTTGTCTATAATCTACATGTGCGTAAAATGTATTTTTGTTTCTACTGATGTTGTTTTCTGTCTATTTTGGATCCAACAGTGGGTTGTGACTAGGCCTGTCACGATAAACAATAAATCAATAAATCATATGATAAATGAAAATGATCAACCTCAGTTTCATTTGTTGGCTTTATCATTTCTTCGTGTCTCTCTTTCTACTGAAGAAGACACTGCATGGCAAAAAGTTCAACTCTGGTACTCTTCACTGACTCCACTGTTTCACTTTAAAATCTGTTTCAACCGTCCAAAATTGCGTTTTTGGATCGCTAAAAGCAGCTAAGCTGAGATGCTAAGCTATGCGTTAAGCTAACCATGCTAGCCGTTTTGAAAACTAAAAAAAGGAAGGAGATACAGCCCATGTCAAGTCAAGGGGCCTCCCTCCCATTTTTCTTAAAGAGACACGCTGTTCGCTGCCTCACTATCCATCCTTCGGTTCAAATAGTCTTATACTGCCATCCGGTGGTTGAAAAATGGTATTACACACAAACATTAATCAACATTTCTCTTAAATTTGACAATAATGACTAATTATTGTCAAATTTAAAAAATATATAATTTATCGCAATAATTTCTGAGACAATTACAGTAATCGTCCAGCAAAATATGCTATCGTGACAGACCTAACTGTGACGACAAAGAACTTTTCTCTTCTTTACATTAAAGGCTAATAATACGTGTGAAAGAACAGATTAGAACAGAAACTCTCCCGTTCATTGAAACGTTGCTCAGATTTTTGGCGTACCACTGGATTAAAACAGCGTATACTGCAGATTAAAACGTGCAGATCTGAAGTGAAAACATTGTCTCGTTAACCTGCATCACAGTCGCCGGCGATGCGTTAGGTGTAGAAGGGTTAACAACAGAAGCATTTCACTGCTCAGACCGTCCCTTCTACTGCGATATTTTCCTCACCATATTTATCACCTGCTGCCACTAAAGTGCATGAGACAATTATCTTTTTGCCTGTGTCTGCGTGTTCATGTGTCTGTTAGCAAAATATCTCATAAACCAGTAAGGTCTTAATGAAACTCTCAAAGTAAGCACAACTAAATTTTGTCAATCCACTTCCAGATGGCTGCCACAGCTAATCGACATTATGAAATAGTTTTAACCTGGTCAGTTTTACAGACACTGAGCTCAATTTAATCTGGTAGTAGCTGAGAGTCATCCCAAACACACACTCTTATTGCTTTAGATCTTTAGATTTAACGCTAACGTTAATTTCAAGGTTTGGACAAAAATGGATATAACCTTATATGGAAGGATTTTAGTCTAAAACTTTGTCATCAAAGCATCTCATGAGGAGAATCCCCATGACCAAACATAATATGAAGGGATTTCCCAACGCTAAGAGGATCTGAAGAGAAAACGTGTCAGTTAAATAAACAAAAAACTAAATTAAACAATTTATTTAAATATAACAATCGGAAAACCTCTAATTAGTTGATTAGAAACATTATGAACTATTTTTGTTACTGTGATATCTATGTGTCTCAGCAAAAGTCAGCATTTTCATCCCTTTTTTTGTTGCAAATCACAAACACTGTATCACTTTTGGCACGCTTTATGGAGAAACGTGACTTTCTGCTTCTGTTTTAGCAGAAAACAATCAAATTGGGCTTTAAAATGGAAGAAAATGATGTAATGTGCAGTGCAGATTTTAAATAAACCATTTCTCCTTGTTCCTACTAAATCTTAATAAAAGGAGATTTCACTCAGTTATAGCTGACAAGTAAAAAAAAATTTTTTTAAAAAGTGATGTGACAATATAGATGGATAATAAATGTGCACAGATAAGACTTCAGCCGGCAGCATCAGGCCTGTCTGCCAGAACAAAACCTGCAAGGAAGGGAAACAAACCCATTCCATCCTGCAGACTGATGGAGGCTCTTTAAGATACAGACACTGAACAGCCTGCAACCATCCGCCTTTCATCCGGATGATAACAATAAAAATAAATAAATTAAATTAAAAAAACACGACAAACGCGTCCATTTATCCCACATCTATCATGTGCACCTGATGAAGATAGATCAGCATTACCATGGGACAATGCGGCAATAGTCCCATTGTAATACAGGGAAGAGCGGACATCTTCAAAGAAAGGAGAATACAAAAAGATGTTCACGCTCACCGTTTTTCTGCAATCCGGCTTTCCTGACAGTGATGCTGCTGAGGATGATGAGGTGAAGGTGTGCTGGTGTGTCCATGCTCCCCCCGAGCCCCCTCCTCCTCTCTCAGCTGCTGCAGCAGCAAGCTGTGGCCCACCTCCGATCCAACCACCAGCTCTCCCCCCTCCGCTGTCAAAAACCAGAAGATCGTCGATGTAAAGTAAGCGCTCACTCGTTCACAAAAAGCCCGCTCCGTTTTTCTACTTGGATGCTTTTTCCCTTGAGAAGCTAGTAGCAACAAATAAATAAATGTATTCACGTTACTCGAAAATAGTAAAGACATACTTGCAATTATTTTTGTGTGTACACGACGTAAGCCTACTTGTTAAAAAAAAACGTTCAATGTTTAATGAACTTCACTTGCTTGCTCACCCTTCTTTGGTTGCCCATTTTTGCTGCGCGTACTTTGTTGGACTAAAATAAAAAAAAACGTTTAATACAGAAACAGAATCGGACTAAATTTGTTGACAGCTTCCCGTTGTCGCGTAGTGGAAGTGTACTTTTCCGCGATTTGCTGAAGAAACAAACATGTCAGAGTGACACATCATCGTGTCAATGTTTCTTTCTCGTTTCGAATCCCGCGCTGAAATAAGAAATATTTCCTGCAGCGCCCCCCTCGACTGCGCGGCAGCAGCGGGAACTACAACTGTAATGTGCATTTATGCGTCACAGGGGAGTGCTAAAAATCAAAAACCTGTGCTAAACATCAGCAAATTTAGTATTTTATTGACTTGTTTCATTTTAAACGTGGCTCGTATTTATTGCTCATGTTTTTTATAGACTGAAACCTTTCTTACACTTATAAATTATTTAACAGACAACTTTGATCAAATCCAAGTAGTAAATATGATTTTTTTGTATGCATTCATAAAAAAAATCGGATGAGAAACCCACTTCACATAACATTTTTTAAGTATATACATGTTTATATTCACACTACTGTTGATATATTATATTTTTTACTAGCCTGCATATGACACTTTACCTCTATCCTGAACCAATATCAAAGTCTTCATACATATACTGTGTACATAAGTACATTCATATGCTGCTTTGTCACTTTACTACAAATGTCAATGTCAGAACCTTCATTTTATTTTATAGATATATTTTTTTATATTTTTATACTGCTATGCTACAATTTAGGACAGTATCAAACTTTTATTATTTCATTTTATGCTAATATTTATTAAATTTTTAATGTTTAAATGGTTATTGTTGCACCAGGGGTCCGAGAGTGATGTAATTTCAATCCTGTATACTGTATATGACCTGTACATATTGCAGTTTTGACAGTAAAGTTGACTTTGACTTTTTATAGTAGTACGTATAGAGATCCAACATGACAACTACGTATGTAGGAAAACGTCAGTTTTATGTACCAGGCATGTCTCTTATACAATAAATCTGTCATTTATGCAGCAGCTGCCAATATATTTTGAGCTTAGACTGCTTCTTACAGGCAATTTGATGCACATTTAAACAACTTGTTTGAAACCATCTCACTGTTGAGTGTGAAAACTAAGTTTACACAGCAGAGATGGTGAAAGAGTGGGCACATGCAGACACGTTCATAGCAGCCAGATGTGTGCACCACTGTGTCAACTGCACCTCTCCAGTAAGAAATGCTCTTTAGTGTCTTTGTGTGAATCAACATTCGCAGTTGTTTTCCTATTTTTATTAATTCTTTGTTGTATTTGCAATCCAACTACTTCTGTACATTTAGTTCTACTTTAGCCAAAATATTAATAGCTAATTTAAGACAACTTTTGAATTACAGTACATAACTTTTATACTTTAGAAAATATTTAAATGTTTATTTTTTTTTATCACCCACCCAATTCCTTGACAAATAATTTTCTGTTTCAACTTGCTCTAATTTTCAGACATGCTACTTTTGGCTATATCCTTTGGCTACTTTTAGCTGGACTGGCTATTTTGAGCTTCTAGCAGATTTAAAAAAAATGCTAAAACACTTTAGCTTTTAAGCTATTCTTTTGCTACTTCCAGTTATAATTTTTGCTATTCATATTTTACATAGTGTTTTTCTCCTTTTAGCTATTATTTAGCTGCTTTCAGCTTGCATTTAGCTAATTTGGCCTTCAAGTTAAGTGTTTTAATTGCTTCTTGTTATTTTGAGCTAGTGTTCTGCTTCTCTTTTGCATTTCAGCTTCTTCAGCAGTTTATCACTCAGCATTAAGATGGCTTTATAATTAAAAATGAAAATTCACTGATTCAATTTCTTAGGAGCCGAAATCATGACGCCAAACACACCATGCTGCAACTAGCTCTAACCAGAGTGCTCTCTGGAGCTGTGAGCTTTATCCTGTTTAAACAGCCAAAGATATACGACAAGGAGTTTGACACTGGGCAGACTTTAGATTCCCTGCAGTTTGTGTTTATCTAACAAGACATCCTGACCTGGTGTGATGTGAACCAGTCCTGCTGATGATTGACAGGAGCCTCATCACACTGATTGTATCCCGGGAAGATGTTTTCTGTGACAAACAGGATGCTCAAATACATGTCCTCCTTCTTGTTTTCTGCAGAAGCTTCACACCAACTCAGGATCCACTTGCAAAACTGGACCTACAATGATTTCAGAGAAAGATCACATGTATGTTGGCTCCTGCAACAAAAAAGACTGCAGAGTTCACGATCTGGCAACAACAGCACAAAATCAAACAATTGTATTATTGTTTTTGTTTTTTTGCATTACAACAAGCAGAAATGCATTTTAAGCAGCAAAATAAAGCTGGTTGTGTAACTCGCTTCTGCCAGATCTGGGCCAAATATAGGCGAGCGTGGGAACATTTGAGAATATTGTAAATAAGAAGGGAAATATATTGGTTGCTAGGTAACAACATAACCCACATGATCTGACTCTGAATGAAGTTATACATTCACATCTTCCTCAAAAACTACAGGTCATTCTAAAAAAAAAAATAGCATATTGTGAATTATTTTCCATAATGATAAAAATGAAACTTTCATATATTTTAGATTCGTTGCACACCAACTGAAATATTTCAGGTCTTTTGTTGTTTTAATACGGATGATTCTGGCATACAGCTCATGAAAACCCAAAATTCATGTCTCAAAAAATTAGCATATTTCATCCGACCAATAAAAGAAAAGTGTTTTTAATACAAAAAAGTCAACCTTCAAATAATTATGTTCAGTTATGCACTCAATACTTGGTCGGGAATCCTTTTGCAGAAATGACTGCTTCAATGCGGCGTGGCATGGAGGCAATCAGCCTGTGGCACTGCTGAGGTGTTATGGAGGCCCAGGATGCTTCGATAGCGGCCTTAAGCTCATCCAGAGTGTTGGGTCTTGCGTCTCTCAACTTTCTCTTCACAATATCCCACAGATTCTCTATGGGGTTCAGGTCAGGAGAGTTGGCAGGCCAATTGAGCACAGTAATACCATGGTCAGTAAACCATTTACCAGTGGTTTTGGCACTGTGAGCAGGTGCCAGGTCGTGCTGAAAAATGAAATCTTCATCTCCATAAAGCTTTTCAGCAGATGGAAGCATGAAGTGCTCCAAAATCTCCTGATAGCTGCATTGACCCTGCCCTTGATAAAACACAGTGGACCAACACCAGCAGCTGACATGGCACCCCAGACCATCACTGACTGTACTTGACACTGGACTTCTGGCATTTTCTTCTCCCCAGTCTTCCTCCAGACTCTGGCACCTTGATTTCCGAATGACATACAAAATTTGCTTTCATCCTAAAAAGTACTTTGGTCCACTGAGCAACAGTCCAGTGCTGCTTCTCTGTAGTCCAGGTCAGGCGCTTCTGTCACTGTTTCTGGTTCAAAAGTGGCTTGGCCTGGGGAATGCGGTACCTGTAGCCCATTTCCTGCACACGCCTGTGCACGGTGGCTCTGGAATCAACCCTTCTCCACAATCTTCCTCAGGGTCCGGTCACCTCTTCCTGTTGTGCGTTTTCTGCCACACTTTTCCCTTCCCACTGAGGTGCCTTGATACAGCACTCTGGGAACAGCCTATTCGTTCAGAAATTTCTTTCTGTGTCTTACCCTCTTGCTTGAGGATGTCAATGATGGCCTTCTGGACAGCAGTCAGGTCGGCAGTCTTACCCATGATTGCGGTTTTGAGTAATGAACCAGGCTGGGAGTTTTTAAAAGCCTCAGGAATCTTTTGCAGGTGTTTAGTTAATTTGTTGATTCAGATGATTAAGTTAATAGCTCATTTAGAGAACCTTTTCATGATGTGCTAATTTTTTGAGACAGGAATTTGGGGTTTTCATGAGCTGTATGCCAAAATCATCAGTATTAAAACAATAAAAGACCTGAAATATTTCAGTTGGTGTGCAATGAATCTAAAATATGAAAGTTTCATTTTTATCATTACATTATGGAAAATAATGACCTTTATCACAATACAGTATGCTTATTTTTTTAGAAGGACCTGTATCTGATGCCACAAATTATTCCACAAACTTGAACAGTTGCTTTAAATTTCAGTAAGTCTTACACCAGAATCAGGTTTACCCACTGAATCAGGTTTATCCACTGAAAGAACCTTGAATCATTCTGTGGCGTTCAGGTAACAATTGATGGAACACCACCAAATAATGATAAATGATATTCAAAAGGATCAAAACTATAAAGCAGATTATTCATCTTCTTGGCACAAGAAGCCTAAAAGAAAAACAGACGAATACGACATGCCTAGAATACTTACTTTCCAAACAGGTGAGACGTCAAGCAGCGCTGTTTTTAATTAGGTTTTATTGTTTTATGACATTTTGAGTCGTTTTTAAATACCATTAAAAAATGAAAGGTGGCAGGAATCACATCAGTCAGGTTCTCACCAGGTTAAAAATGTGCATTCAATCTAAATAACCAAACTGAGAAGTTCAAGTTAGACCAACGACATGACTTGTTTATATTAGACTAACAAGTCGTTGCTCCTATTAGAAGAGACATGCTTTGTACAGTGATGAACAAACGTGCACAGTTGCAGGTGAATGTGCAGGCACTGGAGCAAGAAGAACTCAAAAGGCGTTATTAGTTTAAAATTAATGTGAAATTCCTAAAAATACGTCCTACAAAGTGCACGTTTTCTTTTCTGTACAAGGTTAGGAACAGGCAGTCGTGTTCGGGTTCTCTCTTTTTACACTTTAATGTATTCAAGTTACCAAGCATCAGTCACTTGTTTATTAAATTAAACAATCAACTTAAAATTGTCATTATAATTATTATTTTCTCTTTCTTCTTCCCCCCAAAGAGTGAGGAAAAAGAGCAAAAAAATGGAAAAGGGAAAAAAAGGTACATTAAAAAGGGGAAAAAGAATAAACATTTTTGAAAGCTTTTTCCTCTTTCGTTTTTCCTTTTTTTTTCTACCCACTTCTTTTCCTCAAAAAAGGGGGAAAAAAAGGACAAAAGAAGGAAAAAGAAAGGAAAAGAAAGGAAAAAAGGGGTAAAAGCAAAAAAGAAAACTTCAAAGTTTTTCTCTTTTTTCCAATTTTTTTTCGGAAAAAAGAAAAGAAAGAGAAACAAAAGGGGAAAAAAGAAAAAAAGGGGGAAAAAAAGAAGAAGAAAAAAAAAGAAAAAAATTCCCCTTTAAAGAAGGGGTGGGGGGAGGAAAAAAAAATAAAGAAACAAGGAAACAAGGGAAAAAAGAAAAAGGGGAACATCCTATCTTCAAAGTTAGCATCATGTTCATGTATGCATCATGCAGTGGGCTAGTATCTGTGTGCTCATAGATCAACACTTTCAGGATGTTGATGCGTTTCTTCTTTCCCTCTTTATCCTGATGACTCCACTTTAATATCTTTTGTTTTATATCTATCAACATGATCTGTAAATGACGCATTACATTTCATCATTTTAAACACGTTAAACACTGATTTGTTAAAAACAAGATGTTTTTGTGTGTGTTGGCTGATCAGGACCAACTTCTGTAAACGTTTGGCCCCAGAAGGCACATTTTCCAGACACTTGGTGTTCTCTTGTAGTAAAAGCCTCGTCGTGGTCAGAGCTTGGAGGTGATTCCCTCGTACATGTCGGCTTTGAGCTTCGCCCACTCGGCCAGCCTCTGCATGGCGCCCTTCTCTTGACCCAGCACGCTCGCCGCCTTCCTCAGCTTGGCCTCGTTGCGCTCGAGGTAGCGCTCCGCCTCGCTTTTGAGGAAGTCGAGCTTCTCGACGCGGCTCTCGTTCAGCGGGACGTCCTCGCTCATGTAGGGGTTGAAGCGGAAGTAGGTGTCGGGCGGCAGGAGGGCGTCCAGCATGGTGTGCACCTCTGAAATCAAATATTTAAATGAGCACAACTAGAGTGGCTTATCATCAACCCAATCATCTTTCTTTGCTATAAAGTGTACTGGGACCATTTCTCCATAATTGATATTTACACAAATCACCAGTTGGATTGGCTGATAAACCATCTTAACTTCATGAAACCACCATGGTTTACAGAGGACAGAACCTGGTATGTTCCGTGTTCTTCTTACCCTCGGTGTCCGTGGCGCTGCTGATCACGTGACTCAGCTTCGTCTTCAGACTCGTGTAGGTCGTGCCGTTCCTGCCGGCCGTCTCGTAGCGCCCGGTGCCCAGAGACAGCACGCACTGCAGGGGCGTGTTCGGCCACAGACACTTGCACTCGTGAATGGCCAAGGCTGTGGGGTTGTTGATGAGAAGCCCTCCGTCCTGAACAGGAAAAGACGCCTTTGGTATCGCTTTGAGAGATTAGATCAGGGCAATGAGGGAGATTACGTTTAATTTGTTATGAACGTGTACCGTATTTTCTGGTGTATAGGTCGCATTGTCCAATTATCACCAATAGATTGGAAAAATCCCTAGATAGGTCGCACCTACGTTTAGCTCTGCTGCAAATGTCTGCCACAGGAGCGCACAGCAAGGCTTTTAAGAAGATTAACACTTAAAAACAATTATTTGTTTGATAAAAATTATAGCAAATATGTGTCTGAGCTGAACTTTTCCTTAATAAATGAACGTAATTGTGAAATGAGCTGGATTTAAAAATTTGTTTCGTCGAAAGTGATAACAAGCCATATACAGTATAGGACGCAGGCCTTGAAAAAAAAAACATAAAAAGGTGCAACCTATACACCGGAAAATACGGTAGTTGTACTTGTAGAGAAATGCTAAGAAGAAGGGGAGACTGGACAGAAAAATACTCCTACGAGAGAATAAGGACAATCTGTTTGGATGAATGGGTCACCAGATTTAGTCCTCATGTTTTATCTCAGGGTTTCCCTACACCCCCGTCTGGACCTTATCCAAGCTCTGAAATACCTCAGAGTCAACTCCGTTAAGGACAGAGAGGTGAATTATCTTTACTCAGCACGGGGTGAGCCCTTTACAGGTAATGGAGCGGTGGATAAATGTCCACAAATATAGAAAAATAAATTATATTTATTAATAAGTCTCATTATTAGGAACATAACACATGAACAAAAGCAGATATAAAAAAGTAAACGAGGGACGTTTTACACAAATTCCACCTCTGTACAGAGTATAAATAAATCGTTTTTGAAGTTTATGTGTGAGTTTATGATTATTTTTTTCAGAAGCTTGAGAAATACCTCTGCTTGTGCCCAACACTAGAGTGAAAGTGAGACCAGTGGGCAGAAACGTTAGCGCAGACCGTTGAGGAAACGCCACAAATCCCAACAAGGAATGTGGATGACGGTATACAGCCAGACGCAATTTATCAACCTCCGGCTTTCCTGTTCAGCTGCCACGCCAGAGTCAAGGAGGAACGGGCACGGGGCGCAGAAACGCAAAGAGAATTAAAATACTGAGTTTACCGTATTTGTAAAAGACACACACTTTGATAATACGTACAGTAGAATGAAATCCACACTTTGTGGAAAAACAAAAGGCCCCAGTCAGTAAATACATTAACAAAAAGATGAGAGTGATTTTCTGACTGAAACGTGGCACAGGACTATTAATGTGGACCTTTGATTTACGAAATGCCAGGGGAGCGAAAGGGACGCAGCTAATTTATTTAAGTAGGTTATCAGAATGAAGCTAAGCCGTTACTCTAATTGTTCCTAATTAGGAGCATCTAAAGATATCTGACCCAATAACCAAACATCATGAAATGGTGCAAATCAGCCCCTAAAAGGCATACAGTACAAGAGTAGAGGGATAGAAAGTAGAATATAACGGTGCTACTTCAGTTGTAGTGATTCATTCAACCTTTATTTATACCGGTTAGTTTCATTGAGCCTCGAGGACTCTTTACAAGAGAGGCCTGTGCAAGTGTGAGATGGAACAAATCTGACTGGATGGTGTCAAAAGCTGGAAAACCTTAGCAACTGTTTTAAGTGAACAATAAATGTCATCAGCATAGGAATGTAAGGATGCATCAGGAATGATCCGACTTCTATTATGTAGATTGTGAAGAGGGTGGGTCCTAACACTGAACCTTGTGGTACACCGTTGTTAACTGGAAAAAGCACCATTATGTTGAAGACATTGCCTTTGATCCGGGAGATAATTAAGAGGACCGACCAATAGTGTGATCTGAGAAACCAATTTCTGAGAGCTTATGACATCAGATGTCATAGTCCACAGTTGATGGAACTTGAATGCACGCGGAGACATTTGACAACTCTTAGGTGTTATGAGAACCTCAGGAGGATTCTCACTAAACCCATCCTGTTCATTTTCCAGCTTTGACTCTGACACCTGATCGTGGCTTTAGAGGATGATTCAGTCAGAGGGGAGCCTTTTGTTAGGAGAAGTCTTACAAACACACACATTTACTTGATGCAGAGACGCACACCGATCTGAGAAATAAACAGCAACTCTCATTGTTGAAGTTTGAAAATGCAACAATCAAAACATTTTTAATGATGAAGATCCTACATTTAACACAGCTAAAATGAGTGAAAATATACTGTAAGTTTTTTTTTTTTTTAAAGGACGGTAGTTAAAAAAATAAATGAAATTAAGAGAAATGTCAGATTATTTCATTTTCTGATGCATTTTTCAAATATATGTTTATATTTAATCTGTTCAAATGGTGAAAAGGTTCTTGAGCAGTTCAGGGATTATTTCATATGGCCATATTTTCCACCGTACACGTCGCACCACCGTATAAGTTGCATCAGTCCAAATATGTCTAATAAAGTTTTTAAAAAAAACATTAATATGTTGCTTTGCCCTATAAGGCGTCTAGTATGCATCACCGCTGACGCGTTGCTGACAACCTGAAAATGTAGCCGGTGTTGTGGATGCCAAATGGCGGCCGCGAGAGCATGATCAGGACTTTAACAAGAATTTAACAAGATTAACACCTAAAAACAATTATTTTGTTGCTCAACATTATAGTAAAGGTGTTTCTCAGTTGAACTCGTCCTTGACAAATGCACTTTAATGGTCAAATCAGCTGCATTTCACCTGGGCAGCGCAGTGAAATGCAACTGATTTGATGTTTGCTCCAGGAGTTATGGAGCAAGACGAAGGTGGCTTGGTATGGCAAGCCAAGTGTCTCATTAATAGCCACTTTTACCTATTAATCATGAGAACTCGGCTTGGCACATTAGTCGAGGGCCCTCTAGTGGCTGAAAATGGTGGTGTTCAATATTTTCCATGTCAGAATGATTGAAATCGTCAGATCTCAGCCAAAAATTGGGTGATGAATATGGGGAAAAACATAAATGTGTCGCTTTGCTGTATAAGTCACAGGCATGCTAATTTATGCAAAAAACTGTGACTTATACAGTGAAAATTACAGTAAACTTTAATTTACACTTTTATTCGACTTGTCAGCAGTCAAATCTTCACCCACCTCATCTTCTCACTTGCAGAGGTCATTTCTCAGTTTTTGAGGTTCTACACCACATACGTTTTTGCAAGTGTAGAAACTGTCCTAGTCTATTACTGTAAATGTTTTAAAAACATTCTTGAAAGACACTTTGCTCAAAGTTTTACAACTTCTTTTATTGCATTTGCTTGTACTGTATGCGTCTCATGTGTCATTCATGGTGTTTTTATGACGATGCACAAGTTTTTAGGGTTCATTTTATTTTGGATACACACATTCTTAGAGCTTTTTGACTTTCCCCCCCTCCACGCTGCAGTTTTTTAATTTATTTTTAGTTGTGCAAAATGCATAAATAAAAGAACAGGAGCTATGAGGAGTACAAGAACACAGAAGTAGAGCAACTACGTTAAAGCAGATTTTGAAGAACCGAGGTTTTGAATGAACTGAAAAGATCTCAATGCATTTCTACAGAGATTTTTTTAATACAGTTAAATAATTTAAGAATATATTAAAAATGTAACTACTATAACAGTACACTATTCTCAATCAAGCTGAACCTTTTGATATACGAATGGTAAAAATTGCAACAGTGTTTCTGAGCCATTTATTAGCAGCTCTTTTAACTGTGTGTCGTACCTGATGGAGGTCTTTTCCCAGAACAAATTCCTGGAAGTATCCGGGGGCGGCAGACGAGGCCCTGATGGCCTGCCACATCTTATGTTTGCAGTCTCCAAGGTAGTGGGATCTCACTCCAGGCATGAATCTGTAGTTCCTGAACACATGGGCCTTCAGAGGCAAGCCTCTGTTGACAATGGTGCTCACTGCTGACACCTAGTGGACAACACAGAACATGAGATCAGCTTTTTCTTTGTTTAAATGCTGAAATGAGAGCAAAGGCTGTGATAGAAAAAATAAGAATGGTGATTTTTAAGTCAGGACTTACTTTGGGGCAGTGTGGGTCCCTGGCACTCTCAATCAGGCTCCCCTCACCCATACGTTCCCTAAAGAAGCCAACACATCCGATCATCTAGTCTCTAGAACCAACAATGAGCAAGTTCTACAAAAAGCTAAGTCTGGTCCTCTGGACATTCAAAAAATAAAACAAAACAAAGCAACAACAAAAAAATGTAGAAACATTTCGTCTTTCGTCCGAAAGACTTCCTCAGTCCGAGTTGCTGTATTCAGCTCAGTCTTATAAATAGCACCCTCTCACAGTGGATCAACCAGTTGGCTGATTGTGTGTAAGTTGTTGGTAGGAAGGCTGAATTTCGCAGACTTACTTGAGGAGATTTTCCCAAGTTTCACTGTCGTAGAAAGCATGGCTCCAGCCCATCTTCACAGTTCCAACGATGACGTTCTGCTTAAAGACACCTGACCCCAGTTTTCTGTACATTTCCTCGCACTCTTCAAGGGGGAGCTGAAAAATCCCCAGCATGAAAGCCAAGATGGCGCCTGTTGAAAAAATTATTAGAACAAGACATGCCATGGGACATATATACTGTATTAAACATCACAACAGAAGGAGAAAAAAAAGATTAATAATATATAAGCCATTTAAAGAGTTGTACCTACCTGTGCTGACTCCACAGATGTAGTCAAAAAGCTGGTGGATTGGTTTTCCAGTCAGGTCTTGTAGTTTATGAAGAGTCTGCAGGGCCAGCAGTCCCCTGAGACAAAACCACAAAAGTTACATTTTACAAGACAAAAAGCTGATTTTTACGTTAGATGATCTCAGGTTTGACATATTATTCTTGGTAAATTATCACAGATACTCAATTAATCTTGAGAAGCTGCACCTCGTGCCTCCTCCATCTATGGCCAGCACCCTGATTCCTTTGCCTCTGACCGGCTCCGTGTAGCCGACGACAGCCAGAGCTTCTCTAACCGCGGCCTGAAGAGGACGGTCTCTGGCGTTGCGAAGTCGCAGCAGACAGGGCAACACGCTCTCCTGAAAGGGTTAATCACATAAACACCGACCTGGTGAAGAATTCAAGGATCCCGCAACGCTGATGTAAGCAGTTTTTAAAATGAAGGCACGATAACCTTGATGGCCACCCCTCGGGTCTCGGGGAACTCCAGGAGGTGAAAACTGAACTCGTCCACTCGAGCAGTGAGGAGTTTGACATCAGTGACCCTCTGCAGGCCTTTCACCAGGGCTCTGGTCCGGTTGTCTACACTCACGCTTGCTATTATCTGCAACACAAACTGACGTCAGACGTAGTTATGGATTACAGATTCATAGAGTCATAGTTAATCTCCCACCTTTTCCCTTTGACTCAGCAGATGCTTTGCTTTCTCGGCTTTTTCCTCTTCGCTCTCTGCCTTCTCCATCGCTCCATCCTCAGTGGGGTCATCCACAGCGATGACTGAAGACTTGTCTTTTCCAGCTGCGACTCTTTTGGAATCACCTCGAAATCTGGGGACCAGATGTGCAATGTAGCTGCCGACAAACGCCTGGACGCTGGGCCCAGGGTGGGACAGGTAATGGGTGAAGCCTTTTTTTGGGGAAGCTGTTGGATCAGGAATGGACGGAGTGGTCTTTTCACTACAGGGGGGACTCTCTGCTTTGGGACTGGGCTTTTCCATTGGAGAGGACGGGACGAGAGAGCTAGTTGGTGCTTTAATACTCTTCATCTCCGACACTGGAGACGAAACAAGAATGTGATCCACTGATCTCAGAGTGGCGGCAGGTTCAGAAACAAGATCGCCATTGTCTTTTTGTTGCTGCTGTCCATTTTCTCCATCTTCTGCCTGCCCATTCGTGCCAAAGTAACTGTTAATGTGGAGGGACAGGGACTTGTAGGTCTCGTCCATGTTGGTGGACAGTGCAGCTGGTTGGAACAGCTGCATGGTTTGTTTTGCTACAGCGGAGGAAGAGCTCGGAGAAGATGCTGAAGCTAAACTGGAGGAGTTTTTTCTGTCAAGTAAAGGCTTCTCTGCCTCTTCAGATGCTCCCGTCTTCCCGTCTGCTTTTTCTTCCATTGCAGTAGATGGCGACTTGGAGGCGGTGTCGCCGGAATTTAAAGCCACCGCTTTAATCAGTACTTTCCCAGCATGGACATCGTCAACGGTGGCGTTGGCTGGCTTGAGCCGCGAAAACTTGGAGATGAGGTCTGCGCTGCTCACTGCCTTGGTTACACTGTTGATTGTGGACCTGAACCGCGACATGCGTCCTATTACTCGCCAGGAACATCAGTGGAAAAATCACGGGAGCAAAGGGATGAGGCTAAAACGTTTAATGCAGCATCTCGCCACACTGTCTGCTATGATCTGCTGCTGCCTTAAGGGTCATAAGGCAAATTTATTACAGTTGAAACTTTGTTGTAGGATCCACTTTTCTGAAAAATAGACAAATCGATTATTAAATTACAAAAACAATTTTTTTAAATGTATTTAAATAACGTAATGATGGTATGAATGATTAATTAATGGGAATAATGTATTTAATTATTTAATTTCCCTCTGGGATTAATGAAGTATTTTTGAATTTGCCTGTGTCTTTCATGTTCGCAAAATATTACATGAACCAGAGGACTGAAAGACAAACTAATTACTGGCTTCACATCTATAATTACCTTTTAGACTCAACCCTATTCGAGATGACAGCCACAGCTAAGCAAACAGTAAACACAAAAATATTTACAACTTAAACTATTCTACACAGAGTTAAAAGTGTTAGTAGCTGAGAGTCATTCCAAACACAAAATCTAAGCACTGGATAGTTATAATAATAATAATACATAATAAACTTTATTTGTATAGCGCCTTCCTACAATGCCTTGCATTGACCAAGGTGCTTAACAGGACAGAAAATATAAAAACCGGTACAATAAATCAGTGAAAATAGAATAAAAGCAACAGCAATAAAAGGAGGTAATGAAAATAATAGTTGAGTAAAATCATTTAAAAAAAAATTGTAGCTAACTATTAGTAATATGCCAGTCTGTGGGCAAAATATATCATAAACCAATGGATGGATTTTAATTAAACTTTCATAAAGTAAACATTTAATAATTTTAAAGAAACTGGCCTAAAAATATACAGTATATTGCCTATATTGATAAGCTTAATTTTAACAATAAAAAACTTCTAAGAACAAAAACTCTTATTCAGAAATTTAATTTTACCCCATAAGCAGACTCCTTTGTTGTTTTTTGTTGTATTTATTTATTTATTTATTGTTTAAGACCCTCTGCTATTTATACTTGAATTTATTTTGTATAGTTGAGATAGTTGCATTTATATTTGGTTAAGAAATGTGAGGTCTTGTTTAATAGGGTCTGTGATAGTTATGCATCTTTTTTTTTGGTGTGTGTGTGTGTGTGTGTGTGTGTGTGTGTGTGTGTGTGTG
>JBBPBX010001329.1:5278-29837 GCA_038048925.1 Garcialebias charrua
GGGGGCTTTATTCAGCCTAGGGCAAAGCTAGTCTAACTGGGTCACAGTGGCACAAACTGGGAGCTGAACGTGTCAAAAAAACAACAAAAAAACAGTTTGTTGTGGGAAAATATGACCCAGTAAACGAGAGAAGAACGCATCTTGTTGTGTAGTTTATTTTAGTCTTGAAGTGTCAGTGGCATTACGACCACAAGCTTCATGAAGATGTGCTGCAGGACAACAAAACAAACCTTTGTACATTTGTTTCAGAACCAACCTCTGTTCACATCCTGAAAATCCAAAGTCTTTGTGTTCCTATGACTCTTGGCTGCCTGCATCCTCTTTCACTCTTTGCCAGGCTTTTATTAGTTTTCTCCTTGTGGATTCAATCAAAACAGACTCTGCCTGTTCTCTGCTCGTTTTATTTGTTCCCCTAGACCTACATTTCCCTCTGAAGCCTTTAAGCAAACTTCCAAACAGCCTTTGTGGTGGCAGTGCGTTGTGACTGCGGAGACGTTTATTGGTTTTAACTGATTATCACTTGTCTCTGAATGCTGTGAAGTTTGACCCAGCATCGATTCAGCTCGGCCCGAGGCCAAGATTAGCCTCCTGGATGTGTGTGTGTACTTCCTCAGCCAAATGAGATGGAGAAGGATGGCATTTGTTAACCCCTGCAGTTAGAGGGCATGACCCACTGCTCACCAATTTCTACCCCCTCACAGCCTCGTGGTGACCTGCCAGGAAAAGAAAACTTGTGGAAGTCTGTCCTACTTTTCAAATCTCTTTCTCCTCTTTGAGTTAAGTGCATGGAGACAAAAAAAACTTTGCTAATTTTTCATTCATTCAACCTTTATTTATACAGGCTAGCCTCATTGAGCCACGGGGACTCATTTACAAGAGGGACCTGTCTCACTCACACCCAGGGTCAATTTAGAGTTACCAATCAGCCTAACATGCATGTTTTTGGACTGGACTACTAATCTACTCTCTCTGACCTTGTTTGAGGGTTGGGTTTTTTACAGATGGAGAGGAAATCAACTATCAGAGGCACTGTTTGTCCACATGTACTGTAAATTTAAAACAATTACCGTATTTTCTGCCGTATTTGTCGCACCGCCTTATAAGTCGCATCAGTCCACATATGTCTAATAAAGTGGAAAAATCCATAAATACTGTACGTCGCTTCACCGTATTAGTCGCATCCAGAGCCATATAAAGTGAGAGTTGCGACACTCCCATAGAGTTCCATTGTAAGAATGGAATGCGGAAGTCACGTGGGTCATGGAGGGGGCGATTTGTTCCATGGCTCTGGTTACAGTCTGAAGCTGCCTGCAGTAGCGCTCCGTCGCCGCCAGAGGGCGCAGCTCCACAAGGTTTCCATAGCCGTTGTTTGGAACGATTGACCGCCTGTCGGCGACATCAAAGAGTGTCGGAACTCTCTCATATATATGGCTCTGGTCGCATCTATTTTGCGTCACCGCTGACAACACCGAAATGTGGGCCGGTGTTGTGCCAAAAATCAACTGGCATGCACGGGAGGACTTTAACATGGATTTAACAAGATTAACACTTAAAAGACAATTATTTGTTTGCTCGAAATTATAGTAAAGGTGTGTCTCAGTCCAACTTTTGCTTAATAAATGCACCTTGATGGTCAAATCTGCTGCATTTCAAAACCCGATGTGTGGAAGTAGGAGCACGCAGAGGGAGGACTCGCTGTGCATTTCTTCAAAATGTAACATGGTAACCACCTAAAAACAATTTTGTTTGCTCGACTTTCTAGTAAAGGTGTGTCTCAATTAAACTTTTACTTAATAAAATCTAATTGTGTTTACTGACATAATGTCCGTTGGGTGCAACTGCTTTCTTTTATTATGTATTTTTATCATTTTTATTTAGCTTCATTAAATTTTGTGTTGTCTGTAGCACAGCAAAGTGGGGCATCTTAATTTCGTCATACCTGGTATAGTGACAATAAAGATATTCTGATTCTAAAAGGACTTTAACGGTCAAATCAGCTGCATTTCAAAAGTATTTGCTGCCTCGGTGCCCGGGGAGCGCGCAGACAGGGAGGAAGTCATGAAGGAGGAACGCTGTGCATTTCTTCAAATTTTAACAAATTTAATCACCTGAAATAATTGTTTGCTCAACTTTATAGCAAAGGTGTGTCTCAGTTGAACTTTTACTTAATAAATGCACTTTAATGGTCAAATTAGCTGCATTTCACTGGGTCGGTGCAGTGAAATGAAGTTGATTTGACAGTTGCTCCAGGTGAGCTGGACGAAGGTGGCATGCTATGGCAAGCCAGTTGTCATTAATAACCCCTTTTACCTATTACATGATACAATGGCATGCTATACTATTTGTGCGCCATCTAGCATCTGAAAATGGTAGTGTTCAATATTTTCAGTCAGAATTACCGTAATGAAAATGGTCATATCTCAGCCAAAAATTGGTTGGCATGCATATAAATACGCCGCTTTGGTGTATGAGTCAAGGGCATGCAAATTATGCAAAAAACTATGACTTATAGATTGAAAAATACGTTAGTGTCATAATCAGTTTTTCTAAACTGAACCCATCTAACAGCTGTTTCTTAAGGCATGAAAAGTAAAACATGAACATTCTTAAACATAAAGGACGTACAGTAGATCATTGTCACTTCATATTTGCTCTGAAGCCAACCTGTTTCTTGATCTCGGGTGTCGACACAGAAGTAGCTGCTGTTATTCTACCGTATGTAGCGGAAGCTTACGATAATTGTTTCATTATATAATTATCCCCCAGATGGTTACAGTAAAATCCCCTCATACCAGTGCCACTAATCTCTTCCTCGGAAGTCAGAACCTTTCAGGACGCTGAGAAAACAAACAAACGAAGGAGCAGAACCAGATGGAACCAGACTCCATGTTCTTGTTAGATGTGTGTGAATGTTTGCTTCAGTCAAGCAGGCATATGCCAGCTGAGGTTCCTTTTAGTATCGTGTTTTCTTTGGATGCTTTTTTCTGTCCGCTTTTCTACAACTCCAGTTTCAAAAAAGTTGGGACATCGGATAAAATCTAAATAAACCCAGAATGTGACAATTAGCAAATTTCCTAAGCACATTTTTTATTCACAATACAGTATATCATTGTAAACATATTGTTTAAACTAAGAAATTGCACAAAAAAAAAAAGACAAGATGTCCAGTGGTTCCCAACCCTGCACCCTGAGGAACACCATCCTGCATGTTTTGTTCCTCTGCTCCAGCACACCTGATTTGAATGAAAGGGTTACTAGCAGGCTTCTGCTGAACTTAAGGAAATTATTAAATCACTGACTCAGATGTGTTGGAGAGAAACAACTAAAACATGCAGGATGGTGTTCCTCAAGGACCAGGGTTGGGAACCTCTGATTTGGACAGGGTCATGTGGCAAGATATTGTTTAAAGGAAAGCAGGTGTTATCTTTTATCTACTTTTCTGCATTGGTGCATTTCCAGATGTGTAAGCTGCCTCTGCCAGAGGCACTAATGCACCCCCATACCATCAGTGAGGCAGTTTACTTTTAATACATTTTAAATTCAGATTAAATCTTTGTACTTGGTTTAATGCAGTGCCACCTGAGGGCCTGAATAGCTTGGGCATCCATTACTGACTTTCAGCCTTGTCATTTGAGCTCAGCGATTTCTTCAGCTTCTTGAAATCTTCTGATGATGTTATTAACTGCAGGTGGTGGGATATTTATAGTCTTCCCAATTTTATATTGAGGATTATTATTATTTAATTGTTCTAATTTTTAAGACATGGATTTTCACAGACTAGCAAACCTCTGTCCATCTTTACTTCTGAGAGATTCAGCTTCTCTAAAATCTCTTTATACCCAGACTGGTAGGTTGCCAAGTAGTTACAAAATACACCTCCAGCTGTTTCAGAGTTGGCAAGGTTTTATTGTCATTTCAGCTATGTACAAGTACAAATTGAAACGAAACGGCATTTCTCCAGATCACAGTGCAACAAAGAATATAACGTGCAAAACGGCACAACACACATTGCAGATACACAACAGTACAATAAATACAAAGTAACAGACAAACAAATAAATAAAAAACAAATAATAAACACAAAAAGACATCTAACCTACCGTATTTTCCGCTGTACACGTCGCTCCACCCTATGAGTCGCATCAGTCCATATTTGTCTAATAAAGTGGAAAAATCCATAAATACGTTGCTTCGCTGTATACGTCGCATCTGTTACGTGTCATCGCTGACAACCCGGAAATGTGGGCCGGTGTTGTGCCAACAATCGATGGGCTGCCAAATGGTGGCTGCGGGAGTGTGCACGGGAGGACTTAAACAAGAATTTAACTAGCTTAACACTTAAAAACAATTATTTGTTTGTTCGAAATTACAAAGTATAGCAAATGTATGTCTCAGTCTGAGGTTTGCTTAATAAATGCACTTTAATGGTCAAATTAGCTGCATTTTGCTGGGGTGGTGCAGCTGGTTTATTTATTTATTCTATTTACCCTTTATTTATACAGGTAGTCTCATTGAGTCACAATAACTCATTTTCAAGAGAGACCTGTTTAGGGAGCAGATGGTGGTAGTTGAGAGCCTTGCTCAGGGGCCCAGAGTGGGGCAAATGGAGGAAGGTGTGGGTGTTTCACTTTTTTCATTTTGCCGTGGTGGTGCAGCTGGTTTAACTTGCTCCAAGCAGCGAGCAGAAAGAAGTTGGGGAGGCTATGGCAAGTCGATTGTGTCATTAACAGCTGGTGAAGATTCTCAGTCATCCAGGACATGGTAAATTAAAAAAAACTTCAAGAAAAGAAAAAAAAAAACATCCATCAATTCATTATCTTTACCCGCTTCTTCCATTTTTGGGTCACGGGGGTCGCTGGTGCCCCTGTCCAGCAATCACTGTGTGAGGGGCGGGGTACACCCTGGACGGGTAAGAAAAAAACAATAAATTATAAAATATAATAAGGTCTAGTTGTTTTTGTCTTGAACTTTTTGAATTTGTCATTATAGCCATGTTTACCTGTTGCATGATACAACGGCATGCCATACTGCTACTACTACTCTGCTTCCATCAAGGGGCTGAAAGCAGTACTGCTAAAAAGAAAATTTCAGTCAAAATGAATGAAAACGGTCATATCTCAGCCAAAAACTGGTTTGTAAATACTGTATGGGGAAAAAATCTATAAATATGTCACTTCAGCCTATACATTTCAGGACATGAAAATTATGGGGGGGGGGAAATGCAACCAAAAAATACGGTAATCTTAACAAGTAATTAAGAGACCAGATTAGAGACACATGTTGATTAGTACATGTGTAGGTTGTATGTGAGGTAGAAACATGTTCTGATATGTGGTTAGCAGCACAAAGTTTTTCTATTTTTACAGCATCAGAGATAAAAACTGCGTAAGGAGCAAAAATGCAGAAACTTGAGCAAATTGCAAAAATGTGCAAGTACAGAAGTCACATACAGCACAACACATTTTAGATTGTGTGTATTTAGGTTGTGTGTGTGTGTCAGTGTCCATCATGAGTGTTGTTATTCGTACCACTTACTGCAGCTTTTTGTTGCCCTTGTCCTTGGTATTTGAAATGTGTTGCAGCCATCAGATCAAAATGAGTTTGTTTTTCCAAAGAATGGTGGAATTTCCTGAACGTTCTGTGTATTCATCATGTCCCACTGTGACAAAATATGGATTTATGAGAATTGTAATAATTTCATTCTGTTTTTATTTTAGTTTTATTGAGGTTTTAAATGAACGTGTGATTCAAGCACTCAGTTTATTCCCCCTCCCTGCATCCCGTCCTCCCTCACACCAATCATTGTGACCGTCCCAGTGAGAGGTCAAACCACACACACATCTGTCATGCTGTCAGACCGAGGGGACCCCAGGGGACCGGTCCAGGCTGCAGGATGTACCATAGACATTTTACGGACAGCCTGCAGCGCGCTCTGCAGCAGCAGCTACGGCAGCGTTTAAAGAAACACATTAACAGAGTTTAATTGCTCCCAGTTAGGACCGAGTCCCAGCAGAGAGACGACTGTGGAATAAGGATGTTCGGAGCTGAGGAGAGCTGGATGTGTTCACAGGCAGGAGAGATTGATGCTCGTCAGCTGACAAACCATAACCTACTGACAAATTAACAATCTGTTTCTGTTGGGTGGACTGTAACTTCTCGTTTCTTCTTTTAAATGCACTTTTACTGATGGATAACTCACTTTACTCACAGCCACTGTAATGAAACTTGGCTGCAATAATTACTCAAACCTGCTGCGTTAAAAACATTGGGCTAAGTTGTGGCATGCACTTTTTTTTAACACAATGACCAGAAGTTGCAGTGAAATTCTTACATTCAGCTCTGCAATATAGCAAACTTTACAACGTGACTTTCTGCTCTGTAAATTTATTCATATGTTTCTTTTCTTAAATAAAGATTTTTGAACTTTTTCTACGTTTAACTGGAGATAAAAACATTCCTGCGCATCACTAAATTAGCTTAGTTTAGCTATTTGCACGTTACTTTAAAGACTATGCTGTAACTTGACCCATCATGAAAAAGTCTGTGTTATTTAACAAAACAATCTGTAGTGGAAGCTGAATGTTGAGGTTTAAAGGGATTGTGACATGATTTTTTTACTATTCATAAAATTGCTCAAAATATATATATTTTATCATTTAAATATGTTTGTTTTTGCAAACAAAATGATAAATCACTTTAATTTTGCTTTAAAAGTGATTTTGAACTTCAAGCCGTGTTTAATCATGGGAAATCCGATTACACTCGAACGCACCATATGTGATGTCACACTGGGCAGAGGGCTGTGGTGTCTTTAATAGCGGACAATTTAAAACTGGACGAATTTAGCAATCTATGTGAAGATTTGAGCTATTTGTCTTCATTTTGGGAAGCAGAAAATAGTTTGGGTGATGGAACAAGAAACAACAGGATCTAATTTAGGTCTGATGCTGTATCAGACTTCCTTCATGTCGAGCTGCTCATACCTGCGCACTGTGACAAGCCCAGAGCTCTGCCCGGTGTGACATCACAGATGGTGCGTTCGTGTGTAATGGGATTTCCCATGATTAAACACGGCTTGAAGTTCAAAATCACTTTTAAAGCAAAATTAAAGTGATTTATCATTTTGTTTGCAAAAACAAACATATTTAAATGATAAAATATATATATATTGAGCATTTTTATGAATAGTAAAAAAAATCATGTCACAATCCCTTTAATGCTACTAAAACACAACTTTAGTCTTTAAACAATCGTTAAAAGAAATACTGTATTCCCTCGTTTATCGCGGTGGTTACGTTCTGATTCTGATCGGTTCTTTGCATCAACCGAGTGCCGAAGTCACTATAAATACTAGGGGTGTAACGGTACGCTGAAATCACTTTTCAGTTCCGTTTAGTTTCAAGTAGGACTCAGTTCAATTAATTTTCAATACAAAAAAGGCCAAAATAAAGTCTTACAAAATGTTTATTTGAAAATATGACAAGTAAACAAGTTCAGTCATTACAGACTTCTTAGCTGGAGGTGATCTGGTAGATGAAGAAGACTCAGCTGCCATCATCCTCAGACTGCAAACAACACAGATTAAAAAAAAAAGAGTTCATATGATTACAATTTTAAATCAAAAAAGTTAATTAGATCACAATAATACAATAACAATACCTCTTCTTGCACGGCCGTCATTTCTGTTATGAGGTGGTTGAATATCCTCTCTCGCTCATCATCGATGTGGCAGGGCTTTAATCTGGTCCAGAGCTTGTTGCCAATATCAGTTGTAGCTTTTTTATAAAGTGCTGGTACAACCTTTTGGCTGAAGTGTTGGCGTGATGGATGTCGTAGGCAGCGGGGCTAACGAACTTTATGCTTAAAGTCGGCGCATCAACAACAGAAACGTAGATCCAGAGATTTAAAAACTCCTACAGTTTGTGTTATTGCTTTGGATTGATCTGAGTTACCTGATAACGGTTATTTAAATGCTGCTGTTAGCGGTCTGTGCACCAAACTACGTTCACGTTCGGATGATGTCGCTTCAAGTTGTTAACAAGGCAGACGTGTTGCTGCTGCAGATCCAATCTCCGTGAAACAACGTCCACACACAGCCTTGGATTTGCGCTCGTCTTTTAACAAGAAAGACATAATGTTCCCAAACAGGAGACCACAACGAGATGCTAGGCTGCTAATGCCACGCGTGCTGCAAGATAATAGCGCCGTGCTGAAACACGCTTGGGAACGTTAGTTCCACTGCGCATAATCTCTCGTTAATAAAATTTAATGATTGAAAAATAACCAAAACAGTACACACGTGGACCGGACCGAACGTGCTGTACCGAAACAGTTCAGTACACCCACGTGCACCGTTACACACCGAATAAATACTGTAAGGACCAGACCTTTTCAGATCGGATCAAAACGTTCCCTACAGCAGAAAACAACTTTCCCTTATGGGTAGTGCACTGTTGCCTTCTGTGTAATGTATTAATTTAGACTGGCAATACAGCATAGGCTTATTAAGAGAAAACTACAAAAAGGTAGCGCTTTTTAAACATTTATTTATTTTTTGTGAACAATCTTACATTTCTGTTCTTTGAAAAACTGCTAATGGGCGAGTCCGCAAATGTCGAACCGCAAAGTAGCAAGAGACTGCTGTCAGACTGAAGTTGTGTTCAGCTCTAACTGAACAGTTTTATGAAGTAAAGCTGATTCAGTTCTTTTCAGTTTGACTTTAATGCATGAGACAGAACATGTTTCTTAAACATATGCAGTTATTAAACAATTCATGTTTGCTTGGTGAGCTTTGATTCCACTTTCATATTGTTTCTTTATCCACCTCCTTTACGTTCTGTGTGTTCTTTCAGATTTATACTGCACTCTCGAAGTGGATTCGTTTGGTTATTTTGTCAGCAAAGCCAAGACCCGAGTGTTCAGAGACACCACAGAGCCCCAGTGGAATGAAGTCAGTCCACAAACACATTGTTTACCGCAGCGCCTTCTGCACCCAAACAACTATCTCACTCCCCTTCTCTACCTTTGTGTTGTTTGACAGGAGTTTGAGATCGAGTTGGAGGGTTCCCAGTACCTGCGGATCCTGTGCTACGAAAAGTGTTACGACAAAAGCATGCTCAACAAGGACGACAACGAGATTGTGGACAAGATCATGGGCAAAGGACAAGTCCAGGTAAGAGACGAGCCAAAACCAGATTGTGTTAAGGCCTTAATTATTATTATTTTTATTTGCATTTTGATCCAGACTTTCTGCACCATGAAGTGGTTTTGCAGTGGTGTTATGTGATGAAGCTAGTTCCAATAATACAGGTCACTTACATGAAGTAAACAGAAGTCTTTCCAAATTTGGTCACACAGCTTTACACTCTTCTGCCTTTCTTCTGCCGTCATCTATATTCATTCAGCTGAGTGTCAAAAGACCACTGACTCACTCAAAGACTTTAGATAGATCAGTGGTTCCCAACACTGGTCCCTGAGGAACACCATCCTACATGTTGTTATTGTTTCCCTGCTTTAGATACACCTGATTTGAATGATTGGTGACTCCATCTATAACTCCATCTGTAACTCCATCTGTGACTCCATCTGTGACTCCATCTATAACTCCATCTGTAACTCCATCTATGGCTCCAACTACAGGTAGTCCCCGACTTACGAGCGAGTTCCGTTCCTGCGAGTTGCTCGTAACACGAAAATTCGTAAGTTGGAACACGAAGCACGTGTTCTCGTAAGTCCGGATTTTCGCTCGTAAGTTGGAACATTTATGCTAGCGCTACTACGAACACTCGTTTTTCATCAAAAACGTTCATATTAGTTCATAAACATGGTCGGAAACGTGTTTCCAAACGGTTAGCTAACACACTTTCATCTAAAAACACAAAAAAGTGCTGTATTTTTTACAAATTTACTTCTCTTTCGCCAGCTCGTAAGTCCGGGCGCTCGTAGGTCAGAGCGCTCGTAAGTCGGGGACTACCTGTATGCTCCATCTATGACTCCATCTATGACTCCATCTGTAACTCCATCTGTAACTCCATCTGTGACTCCATCTATGACTCCATCTATGACTCCATCTATGACTCCATCTATGACTCCATCTGTAACTCCATCTATGGCTCCAACTATGACTCCATCTATGACTCCATCTGTAACTCCATCTATGACTCCATCTATGGCTCCAACTATGACTCCATCTATGACTCCATCTATGACTCCATCTGTAACTCCATCTGTAACTCCATCTATGGCTCCAACTATGACTCCAACTATGACTCCATCTATGACTCCATCTATGACTCCATCGGTAACTCCATCTATGACTCCATCTATGACTCCATCTATGACTCCATCTATGACTCTATCTGTAACTCCATCTGTGACTCCATCTATGACTCCATCTATGACTCCATCTATAACTCCATCTATAACTCCATCTATGACTCCATCTATGACTCCATCTATGACTCCATCTATGACTCCATCTATGACTCCATCTATAACTCCATCTATAACTCCATCTATGACTCCATCTATGACTCCATCTATGACTCCATCTGTAACTCCATCTGTAACTCCATCTATGACTCCATCTATAACTCCATCTATGACTCCATCTATGACTCCATCTATGACTCCATCTATGACTCCATCTATGACTCCATCTGTGACTCCATCTATGACTCCATCTATGACTCCATCTATGACTCCATCTATGACTCCATCTATAACTCCATCTGTGACTCCATCTGTAACTCCATCTATGACTCCATCTATGACTCCATCTGTAACTCCATCTGTAACTCCATCTATGACTCCATCTATGACTCCATCTATGACTCCATCTATGACTCCATCTATGACTCCATCTATGACTCCATCTATGACTCCATTTGTAACTCCATCTGTAACTCCATCTATGACTCCATCTATAACTCCATCTGTAACTCCATCTATGACTCCATCTATGACTCCATCTGTAACTCCATCTGTGACTCCATCTATGACTCCATCTATGACTCCATCTATGACTCCATCTATGACTCCAACTATGACTCCATCTATGACTCCATCTATGACTCCATCTGTAACTCCATCTATGACTCCATCTATGACTCCATCTATGACTCCATCTATGACTCTATCTGTGACTCCATCTGTGACTCCATCTATGACTCCATCTATGACTCCATCTGTAACTCCATCTGTGACTCCATCTATGACTCCATCTATGACTCCATCTATGACTCCATCTGTAACTCCATCTATGACTCCATCTATGACTCCATCTATGACTCCATCTATGACTCCAT
The DNA here is from genome assembly GCA_038048925.1 of Garcialebias charrua. Classification (NCBI taxonomy): domain Eukaryota; kingdom Metazoa; phylum Chordata; class Actinopteri; order Cyprinodontiformes; family Rivulidae; genus Garcialebias; species Garcialebias charrua. The sequence goes on from JBBPBX010001329.1 coordinate 16,585, forward strand.
CTATGTAACTCCATCTGTAACTCCATCTATGACTCCAACTATGACCCCATCTATGACTCCATCCGTAACTCCATCTGTGACTCCATCTATGGCTCCAACTATGACCCCATCTATGACTCCATCTATGACTCCATCTGTAACTCCATCTATGACTCCATCTATAAATCCATCTGTAACTCCATCTATGACTCCATCTATGACTCCATCTATGACTCCATCTGTAACTCCATCTATGACTCCATCTATGACTCCATCTATGACTCCATCTGTAACTCCATCTATGACTCCATCTATGACTCCATCTATGACTCCATCTGTAACTCCATCTGTGACTCCATCTATGACTCCATCTATAACTCCATCTGTAACTCCATCTATGACTCCATCTATAACTCCATCTGTAACTCCATCTATGACTCCATCTGTAACTCGATCTATGACTCCATCTATGACTCCATCTATGACTCCATCTGTAACTCCATCTATGACTCCATCTATGACTCCATCTGTAACTCCATCTGTGACTCCATCTATGACTCCATCTATAACTCCATCTATGACTCCATCTGTAACTCCATCTGTAACTCCATCTATGACTCCATCTGTGACTCCATCTGTGACTCCATCTGTGACTCCATCTATGACCCCATCTATGACTCCATCTATGACTCCATTTGTAACTCCATCTGTGACTCCATCTGTAACTCCATCTATGACTCCATCTATGACTCCATCTGTAACTCCATCTATGACTCCATCTATGACTCCATCTATGACTCCATCTGTAACTCCATCTGTGACTCCATCTATGACTCCATCTATAACTCCATCTATGACTCCATCTGTAACTCCATCTGTAACTCCATCTATGACTCCATCTATGACTCCATCTGTGACCCCATCTATGACTCCATCTATGACTCCATCTGTAACTCCATCTATAACTCCATCTATGACTCCATCTATGACCCCATCTGTAACTCCATCTATGACTCCATCTATGACCCCATCTATGACTCCATCTATGACTCCATCTGTAACTCCATCTGTAACTCCATCTATGACTCCATCTATGACCCCATCTGTAACTCCATCTATGACTCCATCTATGACCCCATCTATGACTCCAACTATGACTCCATCTGTAACTCCATCTGTAACTCCATCTGTAACTCCATCTGTAACTCCATCTATAACTCCATCTATGACTCCATCTATAACTCCATCTGTAACTCCATCTATGACTCCATCTGTAACTCCATCTGTAACTCCATCTATAACTCCATTTGTAACTCCATCTATGACTCCATCTATGACTCCATCTATGACTCCATCTATGACCCCATCTATGACTCCAACTATGACTCCATCTGTAACTCCATCTGTAACTCCATCTGTGACTCCATCTATGACTCCATCTATGACTCCATCTATGACTCCATCTGTAACTCCATCTATGACTCCATCTATGACCCCATCTGTAACTCCATCTGTAACTCCATCTATGACTCCATCTATGACTCCATCTATGACTCAAACTATGATCCCATCTATGACTCCATCTGTAACTCCATCTGTAACTCCATCTGTAACTCCATCTGTAACTCCATCTATGACTCCATCTATGACTCCAACTATGATCCCATCTATGACTCCATCTGTAACTCCATCTGTAACTCCATCTGTAACTCCATCTGTAACTCCATCTATGACTCCATCTATGACTCCATCTATGACTCCAACTATGATCCCATCTATGACTCCATCTGTAACTCCATCTGTAACTCCATCTGTAACTCCATCTATGACTCCATCTATGACTCCAACTATGATCCCATCTATGACTCCATCTGTAACTCCATCTATGACTCCATCTATGATTCCATCTATGACTCCATCTATAACTCCATCTGTAACTCCATCTATTACTCCATCTATGACTCCATCTATAACTCCATCTGTAACTCCATCTATGACTCCATCTATGACTCCATCTATAACTCCATCTGTAACTCCATCTATGACTCCATCTATGACTCCATCTGTAACTCCATCTGTAACTCCATCTGTAACTCCATCTATAACTCCATCTGTAACTCCATCTATGACTCCATCTATAACTCCATCTGTAACTCCATCTATGACTCCATCTGTAACTCCATCTGTAACTCCATCTATAACTCCATTTGTAACTCCATCTATGACTCCATCTATGACTCCATCTATGACTCCATCTATGACCCCATCTATGACTCCAACTATGACTCCATCTGTAACTCCATCTGTAACTCCATCTATGACTCCATCTGTAACTCCATCTATGACTCCATCTGTGACCCCATCTATGACTCCATCTATGACTCCATCTGTAACTCCATCTGTAACTCCATCTATGACCCCATCTGTAACTCCATCTATGACTCCATCTATGACCCCATCTGTAACTCCATCTATGACTCCATCTATGACCCCATCTATGACTCCAACTATGATCCCATCTATGACTCCATCTGTAACTCCATCTATGACTCCATCTGTAACTCCATCTATGACTCCATCTATGACTCCAACTATGATCCCATCTATGACTCCATCTGTAACTCCATCTATGACTCCATCTATGATTCCATCTATGACTCCATCTATAACTCCATCTGTAACTCCATCTATTACTCCATCTATGACTCCATCTATAACTCCATCTGTAACTCCATCTATGACTCCATCTATGACTCCATCTATAACTCCATCTGTAACTCCATCTATGACTCCATCTATGACTCCATCTATACTCCATCTGTAACTCCATCTGTAACTCCATCTATAACTCCATCTATAACTCCATCTATAACTCCATCTATAACTCCATCTGTAACTCCATCTATAACTCCATCTGTAACTCCATCTATAACTCCATCTATAACTCCATCTGTAACTCCATCTATGACTCCATCTATAACTCCATCTATAACTCCATCTATAACCCCATCTATAACTCCAACTATGACTCCATCTGTAACTCCATCTATAACTCCATCTATGACTCCATCTATGACTCCATCTATGACTCCATCTATGACTCCATCTGTAACTCCATCTGTAACTCCAACTATGGCTCCAACTATGACCCCATCTATGACTCCATCTGTGACCCCATCTATGACTCCATCTATGACTCCATCTGTAACTCCATCTGTAACTCCATCTATGACTCCATCTATGACCCCATCTGTAACTCCATCTATGACTCCATCTATGACCCCATCTATGACTCCATCTATGACTCCATCTGTAACTCCATCTGTAACTCCATCTATGACTCCATCTATGACCCCATCTGTAACTCCATCTATGACTCCATCTATGACCCCATCTATGACTCCAACTATGACTCCATCTGTAACTCCATCTGTAACTCCATCTGTAACTCCATCTGTAACTCCATCTATAACTCCATCTATGACTCCATCTATAACTCCATCTGTAACTCCATCTATGACTCCATCTATGACCCCATCTATGACTCCATCTATGACCCCATCTGTAACTCCATCTATGACTCCATCTATGACCCCATCTATGACTCCATCTGTAACTCCATCTGTAACTCCATCTATAACTCCATTTGTAACTCCATCTATGACTCCATCTATGACTCCATCTATGACTCCATCTATGACCCCATCTATGACCCCATCTGTAACTCCATCTATGACTCCATCTATGACCCCATCTATGACTCCATCTATGACTCCATCTGTAACTCCATCTGTAACTCCATCTATGACTCCATCTATGACTCCATCTATGACTCCATCTATGACCCCATCTATGACTCCATCTATGACTCCATCTGTAACTCCATCTGTAACTCCATCTATAACTCCATTTGTAACTCCATCTATGACTCCATCTATGACTCCATCTATGACTCCATCTATGACTCCATCTATGACTCCATCTATGACCCCATCTGTAACTCCATCTATGACTCCATCTATGACCCCATCTATGACTCCATCTATGACTCCATCTGTAACTCCATCTGTAACTCCATCTATGACTCCATCTATGACCCCATCTGTAACTCCATCTATGACTCCATCTATGACCCCATCTATGACTCCAACTATGACTCCATCTGTAACTCCATCTGTAACTCCATCTGTAACTCCATCTGTAACTCCATCTATAACTCCATCTATGACTCCATCTATAACTCCATCTGTAACTCCATCTATGACTCCATCTATGACCCCATCTATGACTCCATCTATGACCCCATCTGTAACTCCATCTATGACTCCATCTATGACCCCATCTATGACTCCATCTATGACTCCATCTGTAACTCCATCTGTAACTCCATCTATAACTCCATTTGTAACTCCATCTATGACTCCATCTATGACTCCATCTATGACTCCATCTATGACCCCATCTATGACTCCAACTATGACTCCATCTGTAACTCCATCTGTAACTCCATCTGTGACTCCATCTATGACTCCATCTATGACTCCATCTATGACCCCATCTGTAACTCCATCTGTAACTCCATCTATGACTCCATCTATGACTCCATCTATGACTCCAACTATGATCCCATCTATGACTCCATCTGTAACTCCATCTGTAACTCCATCTGTAACTCCATCTGTAACTCCATCTATGACTCCATCTATGACTCCATCTATGACTCCAACTATGATCCCATCTATGACTCCATCTGTAACTCCATCTGTAACTCCATCTGTAACTCCATCTATGACTCCATCTATGACTCCATCTATGACTCCAACTATGATCCCATCTATGACTCCATCTGTAACTCCATCTGTAACTCCATCTGTAACTCCATCTGTAACTCCATCTATGACTCCATCTATGACTCCAACTATGATCCCATCTATGACTCCATCTGTAACTCCATCTATGACTCCATCTATGATTCCATCTATGACTCCATCTATAACTCCATCTGTAACTCCATCTATTACTCCATCTATGACTCCATCTATAACTCCATCTGTAACTCCATCTATGACTCCATCTATGACTCCATCTATAACTCCATCTGTAACTCCATCTATGACTCCATCTATGACTCCATCTGTAACTCCATCTGTAACTCCATCTGTAACTCCATCTATAACTCCATCTGTAACTCCATCTATGACTCCATCTATAACTCCATCTGTAACTCCATCTATGACTCCATCTGTAACTCCATCTGTAACTCCATCTATAACTCCATTTGTAACTCCATCTATGACTCCATCTATGACTCCATCTATGACTCCATCTATGACCCCATCTATGACTCCAACTATGACTCCATCTGTAACTCCATCTGTAACTCCATCTGTGACTCCATCTATGACTCCATCTATGACTCCATCTATGACTCCATCTGTAACTCCATCTGTAACTCCAACTATGGCTCCAACTATGACCCCATCTATGACTCCATCTGTGACCCCATCTATGACTCCATCTATGACTCCATCTGTAACTCCATCTGTAACTCCATCTATGACTCCATCTATGACCCCATCTGTAACTCCATCTATGACTCCATCTATGACCCCATCTATGACTCCATCTATGACTCCATCTGTAACTCCATCTGTAACTCCATCTATGACTCCATCTATGACCCCATCTATGACTCCATCTGTAACTCCATCTGTAACTCCATCTGTGACTCCATCTATGACTCCATCTATGACTCCATCTATGACTCCATCTGTAACTCCATCTGTAACTCCAACTATGGCTCCAACTATGACCCCATCTATGACTCCATCTGTGACCCCATCTATGACTCCATCTATGACTCCATCTGTAACTCCATCTGTAACTCCATCTATGACTCCATCTATGACCCCATCTGTAACTCCATCTATGACTCCATCTATGACCCCATCTATGACTCCATCTATGACTCCATCTGTAACTCCATCTGTAACTCCATCTATGACTCCATCTGTAACTCCATCTATGACTCCATCTATGACTCCATCTATGACTCCATCTGTAACTCCATCTGTAACTCCATCTGTAACTCCATCTGTAACTCCATCTATAACTCCATCTGTAACTCCATCTATGACTCCATCTATAACTCCATCTGTAACTCCATCTATGACTCCATCTGTAACTCCATCTGTAACTCCATCTATAACTCCATTTGTAACTCCATCTATGACTCCATCTATGACTCCATCTATGACTCCATCTATGACCCCATCTATGACTCCAACTATGACTCCATCTGTAACTCCATCTGTAACTCCATCTGTGACTCCATCTATGACTCCATCTATGACTCCATCTATGACTCCATCTGTAACTCCATCTGTAACTCCAACTATGGCTCCAACTATGACCCCATCTATGACTCCATCTGTGACCCCATCTATGACTCCATCTATGACTCCATCTGTAACTCCATCTGTAACTCCATCTATGACTCCATCTATGACCCCATCTGTAACTCCATCTATGACTCCATCTATGACCCCATCTATGACTCCATCTATGACTCCATCTGTAACTCCATCTGTAACTCCATCTATGACTCCATCTATGACCCCATCTGTAACTCCATCTATGACTCCATCTATGACCCCATCTATGACTCCAACTATGACTCCATCTGTAACTCCATCTGTAACTCCATCTGTAACTCCATCTATAACTCCATCTATGACTCCATCTATAACTCCATCTGTAACTCCATCTATGACTCCATCTGTAACTCCATCTGTAACTCCATCTATAACTCCATTTGTAACTCCATCTATGACTCCATCTATGACTCCATCTATGACTCCATCTATGACCCCATCTATGACTCCAACTATGACTCCATCTGTAACTCCATCTGTAACTCCATCTGTGACTCCATCTATGACTCCATCTATGACTCCATCTATGACTCCATCTGTAACTCCATCTATGACTCCATCTATGACCCCATCTGTAACTCCATCTATGACTCCATCTGTGACCCCATCTATGACTCCATCTATGACTCCATCTGTAACTCCATCTGTAACTCCATCTATGACTCCATCTATGACCCCATCTGTAACTCCATCTATGACTCCATCTATGACCCCATCTATGACTCCAACTATGACTCCATCTGTAACTCCATCTGTAACTCCATCTGTAACTCCATCTGTAACTCCATCTATAACTCCATCTATGACTCCATCTATAACTCCATCTGTAACTCCATCTATGACTCCATCTAAGACCCCATCTATGACTCCATCTATGACTCCATCTGTAACTCCATCTGTAACTCCATCTGTAACTCCATCTGTGACTCCATCTGTGACTCCATCTGTGACTCCATCTATGACTCCATCTATGACTCCATCTATGACTCCATCTGTAACTCCATCTATGACTCCATCTATGACTCCATCTATGACTCCATCTGTAACTCCATCTGTAACTCCATCTGTAACTCCATCTATGACTCCATCTATAACTCTATCTGTAACTCCATCTATGACTCCATCTGTAACTCCATCTGTAACTCCATCTATAACTCCATTTGTAACTCCATCTATGACTCCATCTATGACTCCATCTATGACTCCATCTATGACTCCATCTATGACTCCATCTATGACTCCATCTGTAACTCCATCTATGACTCCATCTGTGACTCCATCTGTGACTCCATCTATGACTCCATCTATGACTCCATCTATGACTCCATCTATGACTCCATCTATGACTCCATCTGTAACTCCATCTGTAACTCCATCTATGACTCCATCTATGACTCCATCTATAACTCCATCTGTAACTCCATCTATGACTCCATCTATGACTCCATCTGTAACTCCATCTGTAACTCCATCTGTAACTCCATCTATAACTCCATCTGTAACTCCATCTATGACTCCATCTATAACTCCATCTATGACTCCATCTGTAACTCCATCTGTAACTCCATCTATAACTCCATCTGTAACTCCATCTATGACTCCATCTATGACTCCATCTGTGACTCCATCTATGACCCCATCTATGACTCCAACTATAGCCGTGTTTCCATCAAGGTTTCTAGGTGCGCATTTTGAAGTATCGCAGCAGAAAAGCTTAATGGAAACGGCAAAATCCGTATTTACTTTCTCAAGTTCGCCAAAAAGTTTATACGCTCGCTTGAGGTGGTTTTTGGGATGTTCGAAAATGAGCAGATGCGCACAGCGACAGATGGAAACACATTTGCCGACTCGTGCTGCCGAAGCGAACATTCACGTCACGTGACTGATCAGCTGTTTCCGCTCCGGACAACATGTAACATCGCTAAAACTAGTTTGTATGACAGAATAAATACAACTCGACCGATAGCAACACGTACCTGAAATATTCTCTCCATTTTGACGAGATGTGTGGCCAGGTTCTGTTTTCAACTGCTACTTCCTGTTTACTGTAGACATGCGCAGTGCTGACGTCTGACGTAATGACGCTGACGTCTGACGTAATGACGCTGTGCGTGGCTTGGTAGATGCGCTTCAAGCCAGCAGATGGAAACACTTCTGCTTCGCATTAATTTGTATTTACATATTTGCGAGATTTCAAAAATTAGCTCAAAAATCGAAATGAAAATGGATGGAAACACAGCATATGACTCCATCTGTAACTCCATCTGTAACTCCATCTGTAACTCCATCTGTAATTCCATCTGTGACTCCATCTATGACTCCATCTATGACTCCATCTGTAACTCCATCTGTAACTCCATCTATAACTCCATCTGTAACTCCATCTATGACTCCATCTATAACTCCATCTATGACTCCATCTGTAACTCCATCTGTAACTCCATCTATAACTCCATCTGTAACTCCATCTATGACTCCATCTATGACTCCATCTGTGACTCCATCTATGACTCCATCTGTAACTCCATCTATGACTCCATCTATGACTCCATCTGTAACTCCATCTGTAACTCCATCTGTAACTCCATCTATAACTCCATCTGTAACTCCATCTGTAACTCCATCTATAACTCCATCTATGACTCCATCTATGACTCCATCTGTAACTCCATCTATGACTCCATCTATGACTCCATCTGTAACTCCATCTGTAACTCCATCTGTAACTCCATCTATAACTCCATCTGTAACTCCATCTATGACTCCATCTATAACTCCATCTGTAACTCCATCTATAACTCCATTTGTAACTCCATCTATGACTCCATCTATGACTCCATCTATGACTCCATCTATGACCCCATCTATGACTCCATCTGTAACTCCATCTGTAACTCCATCTATGACTCCATCTGTAACTCCATCTGTAACTCCATCTATAACTCCATTTGTAACACCATCTATGACTACATCTATGACTCCATCTATGACTCCATCTATGACCCCATCTATGCCTCCATCTGTGACTCCATCTGTGACTCCATCTATGACTCCATCTATGACTCCATCTGTAACTCCATCTGTAACTCCATCTGTAACTCCATCTATGACTCCATCTATAACTCCATCTATGACTCCATCTATGACTCCATCTATAACTCCATCTGTAACTCCATCTATGACTCCATCTATGACTCCATCTGTAACTCCATCTGTAACTCCATCTGTAACTCCATCTATAACTCCATCTGTAACTCCATCTATGACTCCATCTATGACTCCATCTGTGACTCCATCTATGACCCCATCTATGACTCCAACTATGACTCCATCTGTAACTCCATCTGTAACTCCATCTGTAATTCCATCTGTGACTCCATCTATGACTCCATCTATGACCCCATCTATGACTCCATCTGTAACTCCATCTGTAACTCCATCTGTAACTCCATCTGTAACTCCATCTATAACTCCATCTATAACTCCATCTGTAACTCCATCTGTAACTCCATCTGTAACTCCATCTATAACTCCATCTATAACTCCATCTATAACTCCATCTATGACTCCATCTATGACCCCATCTATGACTCCATCTGTAACTCCATCTGTAACTCCATCTGTAACTCCATCTATAACTCCATCTGTAACTCCATCTGTAACTCCATCTATAACTCCATCTATGACTCCATCTATAACTCCATCTATGACTCCATCTAAGACCCCATCTATGACTCCATCTATGACTCCATCTATGACTCCATCTATGACTCCATCTATGACTCCATCTGTAACTCCATCTATGACTCCATCTATGACTCCATCTGTAACTCCATCTGTAACTCCATCTGTGACTCCATCTATGGCTCCATCTATGACTCCATCTATGACTCCATCTATGACTCCATCTGTAACTCCATCTATGACTCCATCTATAACTCCATCTTTAACTCCATCTATAACTCCATCTGTAACTCCATCTGTGACTCCATCTATAACTCCATCTGTAACTCCATCTATGACTCCATCTATGACTCCATCTATGACTCCATCAATAACTCCATCTGTAACTCCATCTATGACTCCATCTATGACTCCATCTATGACCCCATCTATGACCCCATCTATGACTCCATCTATGACTCCATCTATAACTCCATCTGTAACTCCATCTATAACTCCATCTATGACTCCATCTATAACTCCATCTATGACTCCATCTGTAACTCCATCTGAAACTCCATCAATAACTCCATCAACAAACTCGATTTCTGTTGTTTTCCTGCATTTTTGTCAAGTCTCTGTGAGTTGAATCTCCTGCTGCCTTTTAATCTGTCATAGCTCCCATTATAAATTAGTCATCTCTGAGGGTTTGAAACACTCTTGCTGTAGAGGAATGTTCCCGTGTTTCCCAACAGTCACATGTCAGTCTCTGAGGTGAGCTGCTAGCTGCTTGTTTATTCCTCTTGGATCCTTCAAATAAAATAAAAAAAGATCAAAACCTTCTCCAGGTGGTTTGTTTGTAGCTGCCACACATACACTCTGAAACATTTCTCTGTGATGTGTTTTGCTTCAGATGCTTCAAAAGTGGGGCAAGCGTTTACTTTCGCCTCTATCTTCACAAGAATATGTGGTGTTCTTGTTTCTCCATGTTGCTCCTGCTTCACTTCTTTCACTGGTCTTTGAATGGAAGAAATTGCTCCCACGTCTTGTTGTTGCTTTCTGTTTGTCATTGAAACTTTCCATGCTTTTCTCTCAGTTTGATGATGCATGTGGAGTTCTTCCTCTGATCCCCTCTGAAAAGCACAAAGTGATGCAGGAGCAAACGTGCACGCTCCATGATCCATCCAAATGCTGTCTTTTTGTGTGTGTGTGTGTGTTTGCACAGTATGTGAGCGCTCATTAGTTTGCTTTCCTTGTAGGCAGAACGTATTTTATGCAGTCTGTAAGAAAAATTAACTAATGGTTTAACCCTCAGGGCGTACAGATAGATTCCTAATAATCTTTTTTTTTTTCTAACCTAAAGATGGCATTTTGTTCACATTCAGAACATTAGAGAAGGTCACCACTGTGTTTTAAGTTAATGATATACGTAGCTGTCAATCTGAGAGCTAAATGCTGCGGCTGCTGGGAATTTCCGCTTCCAGCCAACAAGAGCAAAGAAAAAAGATTAAGATAAATAGGCCACATGTTTGCTAGGGGAGAATAAAGAATGGCATGCACTGTTTTGAGACTCTCAGAGGGTTAAAATAGCTTTTCACAGGCAACGATTGAGCAGAGTGGAATGCTTTAGCTGTGGATGTCATATCTGTACCTGAAACCATCTAAATGATGGAACTGTCGGAAGATGAAGCAAGAAGATTGAGGTTCTGTCCAGTTGTTAGCGCTGGTTGTTTATCCAGATGAAATCTTGAGCTTGTTGTCTTTGGCCGCGCGGTGTTGGTGAATATTTCAGCTTCACGTTTCATCACATAAAGCAGATGTTTTACTGGGTGGATAGAGGAGTGCATACCTGAAGAGAATCACAATGGGACCCGAGTTGTTTGCTTTCCTGCTGAAGCTGAGTTTGAAAGGAGCCTTCAAGTGTTTTGCTTTTCTCTCCGGGGACCTTCTGATTTATTTAACAAGCTTGTGGAATACCGACTAGCCGTAAATGGGCATATTGGCCTGTACGTTTTATTTTTTCTCTCTCTACTGCTTAGTTCACTTTCCAACTGACGAGAAATTAGATAGCTTCTGACATCAGAAGATTGTTTTTTGTTTGTGACTAAAGGCGCCAGTAGACTTTTTGTCGTTCCTTTCTGTGAATCATGGATGTACAATCATGAGAAAAGAAAAGTTCATCTGCTCTTTCATCATGACTTAATGACAGATCATCTGGTCCTTAAATTTAGGTTAAACGTGAGTTCAGGTAAACAAAGCCCGACTGAAGCTTTATGAGCGGCACACCACGTAACGTTGTCATGAAAGTTGTGGAGTTAAATCATGAGGGGCTGCGTTAAAGAGATGGTCCAAAATGTTGGAAGCAGGGAAAGGTTGTGAAATGTAAATATCTTACTTGGTGTAGATAGTTCTTTAAATGGCCTAGCTCAGATTATCTAACAATTAATCAGTCTCGATGATAATGCAGTTCATGTGAATGCTAATGTAGCTTTTCTATAAATATCGGTTTCACATTACCGGTACACAGTTATTTATATGATTATGTAGATTACATCAAAAACAAAAAGCAGCAGTGGCAGCTAGCTGTAGCACTTCTGGTGCAGCCTGGAGGCACTGCCAACAAGAATATTATAATATTTCTGCCAAAATAACTATGTATGTAATAGGAAGCAACAACATAAAGGGCAGTGTGTCCCCTACCGTTGTGCCCCGCCCTGTCAACAGAACCGAGCGCTCCACCTACTGAAGTGCTCCTCCCTCCATCAACTGCCTTTAACCCTAAGCTAGCCGTGCACAATACAGATGCGATGCACTACCTACAAAGCTACAGAGTCCACTTCTTTCACTCTCACCCCCTCACCCCAACCGGTTTTCAACTGCCGGCACTAACGCCACGCTAGCAAGACAGACATGTCTCTACCCCCCACTCCCATCTACAAAATTACCCAAGAGATGAGTGCCCTGTCAAGGCATGTGACCTAAGGGAAATACTGAATAATAATAATTAAAATAATGTGTATGTGTTGTCATCATTGTATGTTTCCATACAATGGCAAAATTAGTTATTTGCATTTAATTCATCCACCCACAGGTGGAGCAGCTATTGAGGGCACCTGGGGAGCAACTGGGGATAAGGTGTCCTGCTCAGAGGCACCACGAGATGTGCAATGACTGGGA
>JBBPBX010001329.1:30243-55279 GCA_038048925.1 Garcialebias charrua
TATAAAAGTTATAAAGTAGCTTTGGCATGGATCACTGTGAAGTCTTTGACACTGGAGTTGTTTTAAGATGGCAGCGCTCCACTTTGGTTTTAGTTTCAATTAGACTAGCTGTTAGCTCATCAGTCCAGTCTGTTTTTAACTCTGTTTGTTCAGAGCTATCTACAGCAGGTAAGATATTATTTGTCCAAAACCTTTCTGTAGAACTCCACTTTATAAAATCTGAACTGTTCTTTTAATGTGTGTTTGAACAATTTACTTGTCAGCATGAGAACTGTTGGCATTTCTTTCCAGCCCTGCAGTTGACTGACTTCCCCCTGAGCAGATAACCTCTGATCTTTGAGGTCAACTTGTTAATCCTCTGTTAAATGGCACCAGACTCTGGGTTACACTCCTTTCTTTCAAACTGGACCAAGAATGGATTCTGACATGTATGTCACATTGTTTGGGAAAATATTTCCTTCCAGTGCAATTTTTTTCAAGCATCTCATTATGTATATGTATAAACCTTTGGCTAAATCTTCCACTCACTCAGTTCCAATCTGATTTCTGTTTACATCCAAAACTGTAACTTCCAACAACAGGTTGCACATTGCTGTACTGGAAACACTCTTTGTGTCTGTTCCCTCCTCTGCCTCACACTGCAAGTCCTCCCAAGCGACCTTTATGTGTCGGCCGGCAGTAGCTCGAAATACTTGTCTTCAAAATAACTGGTTACATAACTTTTTAGGTGAATAACCTCAATGTTTTGCACTGCAGCAAAAAAGTATCATATCACCCAGCTGTGGTAATGGTCTTAGCTGGTTACTCAGCTTTTGTGCATCCCATCCAGGCATCATCTGGACCTTTAGTGTTTCATCTCTTCATCTGTTGCCCTTCATAAACATAGTACAGTAAACTCAATCTTTTTGTTCATTTCTGCTGTTACACCTCAAGGGTTTGGTTTCACAAGTCAAATCTGATTCTTCTGTTGGCCTTTGTAAACTTGTAATTGGTTGTTTTACTACTGCAGAGGTTTTGAAATCGTTGTTTGTTCTGTAAATTGACTCCATTTAAACTCAGCCACCCTATAAAGCTGAAACCTCAACAGTTCTTGGTAATTCACCCAACGCTGCCACAGCCAAGTGTGCTGCATGTTTCTGTACTGAATGTCCCCTTCACTCTCTGCAGAGAAGCTGCCTGTTCTTTTTACGATCCAGCACATATCACATTGCTGCAACAAACATCTACTTCTCTAGAATGTAATGTCTCCTGCAGAGAGATGTCCCCAGCTGAGGGACACTACCTCACCCCCTTCTTGCTTTTTTGTGCTACACAATGCTGGAGGACCTCAGTAAGACGTAACCTGATAGCTCTGCTTGACATAATGAGAGCCAGATAAGTTGGGGAATACACACAAAATGACAAAACGGTGATAAAGTTGTTTGTTTCTCTGAGCTCTTCCCGTCTACTCTGGATTTGGGGACGCTGAGCATTAGCTCGATGTTAGCGTAATGCAAACTTGTGGATGCAAAGGGGTTGTAAAGTTTGAGAGGAGCGTCTTTGCGTGCACTCTGTCCCACTTAATAGCCAAAGCTCTTTGCTCGACGTGAAGCATTAGATTGAAATGTCTGGCTGGTGAAACACTGCTGGTGGGAACAGTAGTGGGCTGGTAATCTGAAGAGTTAGCTGTAAAACAAAACGCTGCAAAGTTTTATTTTTGTAACACGAGAAAACTTGTCAACACCAGATTACCATAACCCATCCTGAAGCTCATTTTAAAACTGTTGCAAATAACTTTTTTGATCGGCCTCAGTTAGGAGGAATAAATTAGGTCTGATGTGAGAGCTGATGTCTTAAAATGACCAATGTCAAAAATGTCTAATCAAGTTCTATTTTATAAACTTTTACACTGATGCCAGTACTTTACAT
The DNA here is from genome assembly GCA_038048925.1 of Garcialebias charrua. Lineage (NCBI taxonomy): Eukaryota > Metazoa > Chordata > Actinopteri > Cyprinodontiformes > Rivulidae > Garcialebias > Garcialebias charrua. The sequence goes on from JBBPBX010001329.1 coordinate 32,152, forward strand.
AAAACTGTGGATGTTTGCTAACACAGCTAGCAGCTAGCTGTAGCTCTTCTGGCGCAGCCTGGGGTCAGTTCCAGCTGGAGTTTCACATTTGTGCAGAATTAACAGTGAAATTCCATATTGCAATAGAAAGGTTAAAATAATAGTGTTTACATTAGGGGTGCGAATCTCTCAGTGTCTGGCAAATCGATTCGATTCTGATTTTTTAATGTCACAATTCGATTTAAAATCAATGTGGGTTTTTTTTCCGAAACGATTTTTGATTCAGAAATGATTTTTCTATTAAAATGGTCATAAATTTAGTTTTAGTTATGTAACTGACAAGCTGAAAAAAATAAACAACAATGTAAACTAATAGAACATTTATTTAAAACAAACATTTTAAGCTGAGAAGATTAAACAACAATGGAAACAAATGCAACATTTATTTAAAACAATAATTTTAGGTTCTTTACTGTATCAAATTTGTTTTGCATCATTTGATATTTATACAAAAAATAGGAACAAATAAAACAGGAGTGCATAAAATTATGTAACTTAAATTACCAGTATTAGCTTAGTTGCCTGAATTTCTCAAACAATAAAATAAAAAGAAATATCTAGGAACAAGTAATTCATCCATCCATCATCTTTACCCACTTCTTCCTTTTCAAGTCATGGAGGTCATTTGTGTCCATGTCCAGTCATCACTCTGCGAGACGCAGGGGACACCTGGACAGGTCTCCAGTCCATCACAGACAAATAATTCAAAATATATAAATACAGACGTAAACAGACTTCAACCTACCATACATTGTATTTTAACCTTTAACCCAACATAAAATACAGACTTCACAGTTTTTTTTAACCATATTGATTCATATTTAGCACAGCTGGGCACCGCTAATTAAAAAATTAGTTCCACAATTTCTAAAACGCTTATTAATTTTTTTAGGTCCACAATTTCAAAAGCACAAATGTCTTATGAAAATTAGGGGAAGCTAATCCAATCCGCTATTTATATATTTCTATATTATATATATATATATATATATTATATATATATATATATATATATATATATATATATATATATATATTATATATATATATATATATATATATATATATATATTTATATATAGCCGGCAGCGTTATCAATATTTGCACTACACTGCCAACTGAAAAGTAACAAAAATGATCCTAAAAGGATGAAATTACAAAAATCAAAGGATTTATTTAATACTTTACGTACATATATTCTATTCGGCCACGAAATTAACAAAAAATAGAATGATCTTTTAATCCCTAAAACCACGTTTAAATCTCAAATACACGGGTGTGTCGCCACGGCATTTATACATGAAAGTAACCCAAATACATAAAACTAACGACTCGCCGTCGAATGGTCGACACAAAACGCACAATAAAATCCTCCGGCCACGTTAATTTGGCTTGAAACAGCTGGGTTTTCTAAGGATTTCCATTAGTAACCCACAACCAACCGGCAGACACAGTTAGCGTCTATAGGTACTCAACAGATTTAATGAAAAGTAATAAAAATACATGAAAATAACGACTCACCGTCGCGTGGTGTACACAGAACACAAAATAGAATCCTCCGGCCGCGTTAATTTGGCTTGAAACAGCTGGGTTTTCTAAGGATTTGTCCAAGTACCCAGCACAAACAGCTAGCCACGGAATTAGCCCCTGAGTTCACCTCTAACCCGGAAGCTGTCGAGATGGAATAGTCCATTTTTAGTAGGGGGATAATGAAATCAACCGTTTTTTAAATTGCTTATTTAATGATTGTTTTCATCGTAACTATAATTATTTTTATGTTAAATGTAGATTAACAAGCAGGATCAATGTTAGGAATTAGGTGACTGGCCGGGGCGCGGCGGGGCCGGGGCCTCATGCTGATGGGATCCCCAGGCATTTACCTACATGGTAGATCCCCCCCTCTGCTCCCTCCCCCCTCCAACCCTCCCTCCCCCTCCAACCCTTCCTCCTCTCTGCTGTTTACGGTGGGGAAAAAGGTAAAACAAGCAGCATTATGAGCTTGTAAATAAGTTTATTGGTTTTTACTGATAGATAATTAGTTATTAGCGGTACTGCATTTTAAATAAAAATAGCAGAAATCCGCTTATGAATTATAAAAGTTAGTCAATTCACAAAAACGCTGACAAAAAGTTTAGGTCCACTGTAAGCGGAATAGCGCTTTAGCGCTCCCTAGCGTTCATTCGCCCACCTTTGATATTTAGTAAATCTTTAACAAAATTTCAAAACCTGTTCAAGTTTACACAGAAACTCTTCTGAACTGTAATTTATAAACATATATTGTATCATTTAAAACTGGCTCCAGGAGATGTCTCATCTGGTCTCTTCAACCTGTTAAAAGACAAATTACATTAACTTTGTTGTCTATTGTCTATAAGTTTTAGTAAAATATGAGAAATAACAATTACTGTACCTTTGAGCTGCATCAGAACTTCTCCCACATTATTCTTGTTTCTTGCTGGAGCTGTGTGGACCTTTATCTACATGAAGGAATAATGTACGTTGCTTTCAGAGTATTTAAAATAAAACGAAACCCCTCAATGTCCACTGAGCTGTCTGCTCATAAATCCTTTGTGTTATAACAGGAGATGGAGAGAGAAATCTTTGCAGCAGACTGCGCTGGTCGGCTGCTTTCATTCATTTTCATCTTCTGTGCATTTTTTCGTATTTCCAAAATACTGTACCGCAGTTTTATGTGACACTTTTTTCAAACAACCGTTCTCTTGTTAAGCTCTGTCTTCCCCCAGAACATTGTGGGATCTGAAATGATTTTTAAAGACAAAGGAGTGAGTTGTATCACGCTGTCCTCCCTCCTTCATGCTAGCAGGCTCCATTCAGATAAAGGGAGCTGGCTAACTAGCTTGCTGTACGGTGGCCTACACAGCCAAAATTCTACGGCGGCCGAACGGACACATAATGCAATATGCAGTACGCTCAGGAGTAGGAGCGGAAATAAATGTAAAATTAAACGTTTTTAAACTATGCAACAAACTCACTCAATGACAATAACTGCTGGACGTCCATACCATACCATTTTATTTATAAAGCACTTTAAACAGGAACAAGTCCACACAAAGTGCTGGACAAACAAACACGCAACAGGCAACACACACAATGAAGTACAACACGAAAAACATAAAAACATTGCAGATCATAAATCAAACGATCCAATACAAATCAGCTGGCATTGAAAGCGATGGAGTAGTAGTGAGTTTTTAACCGGGATTTGAAAACTGAGAGGGAGGGGGCCTGTTTGATGAGCAGCGGTAACTCGTTCCAGAGTCTTGGTCCTGCTACAGAGAACGCCCTGTCACCCCTGCGCTTAAGGCGAGTTTCTGGAACTATTAAGAGTACCTGATCCTCTGACCTCAAAGCACGTGGAGGGACATATGGGTGTATCAGATCCGAGAGATAGGCGGGGGCGAGACTGTTCAGCGATTTGTAGACATACATGAGAATTTTGAATTGGATTCGAAGATGAACCGGTAGCCAGTGAAGGGAGGCCAAGACTGGTGTAATGTGCTCTCTTTTGCGTGTGCTGGTTAAAAATCGGGCAGCTGCGTTCTGAACCAGTTGTAATCGTGCAATGGTGGCTTGACTGACGCCAAACAGAAGTGAATTGCAGTAATCAAGCCTAGATGTAATGAATGCGTGAATCACTGTCTCCAGGTGCTTTTTGGATAATATCCTGTCAGTTCTGTCAGTTTATTCCTCCTAATGAAAAATAAAACACTATCTACAGCCGGTAAGATATTTGTTCTTCATATCTTTTCCATAAAACCCCATTTCAGAAGGCTGTGATATATATTTTTTAAGATTACAATGTCTAAATTAAAGTGTAGGGGAATATTAACATTCCTAACACTCATAGCTGCGTATGTAAATGTGTTGTTGTGGTGATTAGGCTGGAGAATCTCAAGCATCATTTTGTTTTTCTAGATGACATTTCTGTTACAAATGTCTTCCCTGTGGGGCAGACTGGGTGGTGGCATTTTGTGAGTGTGTGTGTGTGTGTGTGTGTGTGTGTGTGTGTGTGTGTGTGTGTGTGTGTGTGTGTGTGCGTGTGTGTGTGTGTGTGTGTTTGTCTGTGTGTGTGTCTGCCATGCTTCAGTGTGTAAGTATTGATATAAATTAGTGTCTAATACATAGTGCCATTTATTTTGTTTGTGTCCCCGTCATTAGAGGCTATGATCTGTCATGTTACCACCACACATACACACACACACACAGACACACACACCCCTGCGGCCGTACATACGCAGTCATACAAACAGCTGTCAGCAGCACTAAAACAGATGGGGCTCTGCTGGTGTGTTCCGCCGCCCGGGGGACAAACCAGACTCTCGTGTGCACACACACACACACACCACTGGGTGATGGGGTAATGCATAGTAAATTATATCAGTAATGTGCTATATTACCTGGTATATATTAGCTTTTTCTTCTTTTGTTTGGCTAGGTGTGTGTGTTTGAGCTTGTACACAGTCGTTCATTAGAAACAGAAAAAAATTCAAGACAAAGACCTCGTTCTAGTCCATATTGCTTTTTTGCCCCTAAAAGCTCTTCTTCAGTCATTACGTGCTCTCTGCACATTTTTCTGTTTTTTAATGAGTCTCATCCTTCATCCTCCTTTGTTTGAACATATTAACTTTTTCTTTTTTATTGATGAGGAGTCTCAATTAAACCAACTTCCTCATCAGACAGTTCTTGATCAGTGGAGCTGATAGCAGCGCTTTTGATGGATTTAGATTTTTTTTTTCTTCCTCATGTTCTCACAAAGAATCTCATCCGTCACGGCCTTCACTTATACATGCACCCCCTGCCTCTGGGGACACACATGCTCTGAATACCTGCATGTGCTCACTTCATACAAACATGCAGACACAATTTTATTTAGTTTAAAAAAAATGGCAAATTCAGTCCGTTTTGCTATCATTTGTAGTTTTATTTGGATTTAAAGTCTAAGGTTGTTTGATGCTGATTAAACACCTTTTTAAATCAATAGGTGATTAAAAGGCTTCTGCAGAACATGAAGTGGTATTCAGCCATTGAATCAGGTGCGCTGGAGCCAGAAAAATATTCAGAATAGTGTCCCTCGAGGACCAGGATTGGACACCCCTGCATTAGATGAACAATCAGTCAATCACAAAAGTCATTACAATTCATCTTGTAGTGGCATAAAAGTCTTCAAGCAAAATTTGAAGAGATTATATTAATGATCTGTTGAGTTTTTCACTTGGATTTATTTACCTCCTGTTCTATCTTTTGTAGCCAAAAAACAATAATTTGAAGTTTTACAGTAAGAAATTCAGAATTTGACCCATTGGAATTTTTTTAGGTGCGAGTTTGAGTTGTGAAGTGTAAAAGCAGAGGAAAACAGAAGTTTACTGTAGTGTATTTATTGAAGACTTAAGTGTGAAACAAAGCAACTGTGGAAAAAGGCTCCTCTAAAGGTCAGAAGCCCTCTGTGGGACATCCTTGACACGATCTGACCCAGCTCCTGTTTGTCCCTCAGCCTTTTCCTTTTTTTTTAAATAAAAAGCTGAAACGCTCAGCTTCAATGAATCACTTGTATGTGGAGGGCGATCCAGCCAGATGATCAGTCCTCATTATAACGTTACATAATCTTTCAGGAAAGAATAAAGGATGAACAACAGATGTTTGATTTCCTACATCCAGCATGCATATGTGGCACATGTGGTGCCGGCAGTCAGAAACAAAGGAGAGAAAGATGTAGGAAGAGAACAGGAATGAGAGCCCCAGCTGGTGGCCAATTACAGGATGCTGGGAGTCAAATGAAGAACAAAGGAGCACATCACAGGCTGAGGAATGAAATGCTCTCCAGAGAGCAACACCATGAATCTCTGCATGCACTTCTGTCTCTTGGAAGAGTCAGAAATGAGAAATAATTATCTGAACGGGGGTTAGATAGATGAGGCTGTGGGATATAACTGATAACTGAGTTATTGGAAGCTAACGCTAAAGCGCCAACTTTTATCTGACACTGCTGTTGCCGACACTGTAAGACTGTCTGTAATGTGACACTGTTGTAAGTGAACAAAACTCAAAATGGTTCATAAATCACAAGTTAAGCGTTCATGTCCTGTTCAGAGGAGAGCTTTCAGAAATTAATCTGGTCCATCAGAACCAAAGAGGCAGAACAGAACTCTGCTGTGCTGAAGCAGAGGGCTGCATTCAGTGTGTGTCATCATCAGTGTTCTCTCAGCAATAAACTTGTTTGTGTTAAAGTAAAGATGTGTAAAGAAATGTAAGTCATGTCCCAGAAACAGTGTGAGTGTTGCAAAGCATGCTGGGTAGGACTTATGTGTGCAATGTTTCTGACTGTTTACAATGTTTCTGACTGTCTACGATGATTTTGACTTTTTACGATGTTTCTGACTGTTTACGATGTTTCTGACTGTTTACGGTGTTTTTGACTGTTTACGATGTTTCTGACTGTTTACGATGTTTCTAACTGTTTACGATGTTTCTGACTGTTTACAATGTTTCTGTTTACGATGTTTTTGACTTTTTACGATGTTTCTGACTGTTTATGATGTTTCTGGCTGTTTACTGTGTTTTTGACTGTTTACAATATTTCTGACTGTTTACGATGTTTCTGACTGTTTACGATATTTCTGACTGTTTGCGATGTTTCTGACTGTTTGCGATGTTTCTGAATGTTTGCAATGTTTCTGACTGTTTACGATGTTTCTGACTGTTTACGGTGTTTCTGACTTTACAATGTTTCTGACTGTTTTCGATGTTTCTGACTGTTTGCGATGTTTCTGACTGTTTGCGATGTTTCTGACTGTTTATGATGTTTCTGACTGTTTACAATGTTTTTGACTGTTTGCAATGTTTCTGACTGTTTAGGATGTTTCTGACTGTTTAGGATGTTTCTGACTGTTTACAATGTTTCTGACTGTTTACAATGTTTCTGACTGTTCACAATGTTTCTGACTGTTCACAATGTTTCTGACTGTTTGTGATATTTCTGACTGTGTGCGATGTTTGTGACTGTTTACAATGTTTGTGACTGCGATGTTTGTGACTGTTTGCGATGTTTGTGACTGTTTATGATGTTTCTGACTGTTTGCGATGTTTCTGACTGTTTGTGATGTTTCTGACTGTTTATGATGTTTCTGACTGTTTACGATGTTTTTGACTGTTTGCAATGTTTCTGACTGTTTACTATGTTTCTGACTGTTTATGATGTTTTGACTGTTTACGATGTTTCTGACTGTTTGCGATGTTTGTGACTGTTTGCGATGTTTGTGACTGTTTACAATGTTTGTGACTGCGATGTTTGTGACTGCGATGTTTGTGACTGTTTGCGATGTTTGTGACTGTTAACGATGTTTCTGACTGTTTGCGATGTTTCTGACTGTTTGTGATGTTTCTGACTGGTTACGATGTTTCTGACTGTTTATGATGTTTTTGACTGTTTGCAATGTTTCTGACTGTTTACTATGTTTCTGACTGTTTAGGATGTTTTGACTGTTTACGATGTTTCTGACTGTTTGCGATGTTTCTGACTGTTTGCGATGTTTCTGACTGTTTGCGATGTTTCTGACTGTTTGCGATGTTTCCGACTGTTTAGGATGTTTCTGGCTGTTTACAATGTTTCTGACTGTTCACGATTTTTCTGACTGTTTACAATGTTTCTGACTGTTTGCAATATTTCTGACTGTGTGCGATGTTTCTGACTGTGTGCGATGTTTCTGACTGTTTGCAATGTTTCTGACTGTTTGCAATGTTTCTGACTGTTTACAATGTTTCTGACTGTTTACAATGTTTCTGACTGTTTACAATGTTTCTGACTGTTTACGATGTTTCTGACTTTTTACGATGTTTCGGAGTATGAAAATGGGGTTTTCGTGTTATTTTCCTGTTCAGGTTTGGTTTGGCATTTACCGTATGTTAAAGTCTGTTATTGACATGAGTCAGTGACGGTTTGTGGTAGATAAGAGGGGGTGAAAAGCACTGGAATGATGAAGACGTCACCAGGTGATGCTTAGCTTTGCAAAGCTTAGCATCACTCCATGTAAATCACCACTGTGCTGAATGATTGTAGTGTGGAGAACTGTCTTAAAAAAAGATTAGCAGACCTGAATTTACCAGATTTAAGGTTGGATGGAGCTAATTCATCTAAAGGTTTTCAAAGTTAACAAAAACACTAATCTGCTAAACAGAAAATTAGTTCTGCGACTAGCGTATTAGCGGAACCGTGCCCACCACTGTAATAATAATATCAAAAAAGGCGTTCAATACAGGATCAACTGGACTTTATTTGTTGCAGAAAACGTTTCGAATAATAATAATAATAATAATGTCATATTTTTGTCATCTATGCATGTTTCCACACAAGACAAAAGTTGACTTTGCATTTAACCCAATCACCACCAGGTGGCAGCGGGCAGCTATAGAAAGCGCGCCGGGGAGCAGTAGTGATTAGATGTGCTGCTCAAACACACCACAAAACTATGCCGTGACTGTGGTTCGAACCAGGGTCCTCCGGATCCCAAGTCCAGTTCCCTTGCCACTACACCATCTTGGCCACTAAAGTGAGAGACATGAGAGATGGAGCTTCATCGTTTGTTGCTGCAGCTCCATCATGATCAGTTAACAGTCCAGTGTCACCTCACACTCTCTCACAACAGACTACTCACAAATAGATGACAAAATAGGATTTAGTCAAAAACAAATTACTGTATATGTTTAAACTCCACCCTGTGTTCTCAGCTGATATCATTTTTCTTGCTTTGTTACCTGATACATTCATAACTCTAGATCAATCTGTCCTCCTCTCTCACGATAATAAAAAAAAAGAACATGGCAAGCACTCGTCTCCTAGCTGATCTCATGCTGTGGAGTTATTGACAACAGATGACACTGGAGGAAGAGGATCACCTCAGCCCTCTCATCACAGTCCCACTCCAACTCTCACAGGGACAAAGCTCATCTCATGCTTCACTCTGCTCACCAGAAGCTCAGCCCGACGGATTATCGGAGCTCTGCTTTGGCTCTGGGTCTGTTAAATCCCTGTGTGGTCAGTGGATGAGAGTCAGCTGGGAGTCAGGACCTTTGATCCTTCACCAGCTTCACCTGTTTAACCTTTGTACACGAGCACTGTCAGTAAAGCTGCTGCAACTTTTGAACATACGGCTCATATTTATATTTACCGGTACATCACAAATAATTACAGAAAACACTTCAGTTTGTCTTTTTTTTTTTGTATTTGCAGTTAATTTATCATTTTGCACCGATAAACATGATTAAAATGGTGTGAAGAGTTGCATTTAAAACATTCTGTAGCTGTAATTTAACTAGCTTTCCTGATGTAAACAGTTGTAACTTTTAAGTTAAGAGATCGTCACACCATGATGTGTATGTATGTGAGATTGGAGGAGGATGAAAACAAAGATAAACCATGGAACAGTCAGTTTTTACCATATTTTAATGGTGATTAGCAGCAGACTTTATACGCATTTCTTTAAATGGATGCATTTTTTCTACTTCGACTCAGTGTTTCCCAAAATGTTGCAAACATTTCCGGATCTGACCTATTCCTAAGCAGATAACCGTTCACCTTAAAAGGGTTGAACAAAGTGACTTTTTGCAGTCCATTTAGCTCTCCTGTTTGGTGAAGTTCCTCACTGCTCCTCAGTGGATGGATCAATGACCTTGTATCCAGGTCAAGAATGACCTCAGCATTAGAGGCTGTTACAGATATTGGTTTAGATCAGTCCCAACTATACATTACATCTCCCTTAAACCATAAATCCTAATGCAACTTGTAATTTAGTCTCTAAATATAGTTCAGCTCTGAACTTTTGTTCCTGAGGAGCAAATGTATTCTGGTCACATTTCTCTTGACCTTAAATAAACCCAAAGCTTTCCAAAAAGAAGCATCCTTGCGTAGACGCCCCTCAGTGTCTCACTGTTTTTTCTCCTTAATCAGATTTCATATCACTTTTAAAGCCAAGTCTCCCACCACCAGATCAAGCTCATTTTCCACCTTTTTATCCTGCAAGTCCCGGTGAAACCAGCGCACGTTCTCCTTCCTCATGTTGTTGTTGGCAGCCGTGTGCTGTGGTTCTCTGCGACACACTGTTCCTGCTCTGAGAGCCAGCTCTGGCTTTAAAGGGCCCCGACAGGAGAGCAGAGCTGTATGAAGATGTGATAAATGTCTAACATTTTTGTTGAACCCTAAAATGACACTGGTATTAGAGCTGGACAGTTGTGCCTCGGTAGCTTTAGACTTGATGATTGGGCAGGATGTCCAATGTTTTCCTCAGAGCTGGAGTCAGACGTTGAGCAAGACTTTACCCAGTGTGGTTCCACGCTTCGTTAGGATGGTTGGCTGGCCCTTGCTGAGGTTTGGTTTCTTCAAACAACTGGAGATGTGACCGGGAGTACGTCACAGTGCAGTAGTCTGCATCGTAAATGCAGAATTGTAGTAGAATTAGCCCAAAGTTCAGTGGAGTAGCCTGAGTTTACATAGTTTAACTTGGTTGTTTAGCATCTTTTATTAAAGGACTAATACTCCTTGAAGGAATGCAAAAATGACCCCAGTACAGCAGACCTTGTACATGACGTTATGCTCAGTCTTGTACAAAATTGTGAGATCTTGTGCAATCTGTTAGTGCTCAGAGTATGTTTTGTGAACGACTCTCAGCTACTTCCACTTTGTTCAAGCTTAATACCTGCTAAGATTACTGAGTTACAGCCATGTCTGTGTATTTTTGTCAAATACCTGTAGCGGCCATCTTAAATAGCAGCAACTCCAATGGTCAGTCAGTTGTAGATGTTTATCCAATGATTACATTCATTGATTCAGAATTTGTCCAGTGGGTCATGAGATATTTTGCTAACAGACGAAAAAACAGGGTTGACACCAACAGTTAATGCGAAAGTTTAAAGCAAAGATAAAACACATTGCGTAGCGCTGTACTCTGAAGTATTTTTTTAATTGTCATTCGCATCACATGTGGTACATGAGGGGGAATGAAATTGTGTACTCAAGGTCCAGTTACACCCAAAAATAGAAAAATATAAAGTGTATAAAGAAACTGTACACAAGATCCAAGATGTACGCTAAACACATAATAATATATATTTATGATGTATTATAGCTACCACATCAATCTTTCAGAGTAAGATATTTATTTGTCATACGCATCTCATGTACATGTGGTGGAATGATATTATGTATGTAGAGTCCCAGTTACATCCAACAATAAAAAGGAAAAGAAAAACAGTAATAACATCTAAGATGTGAACTAAGAAAAACATCAACTAAATATACACTGAGTACTAGTAGCATAAAAACATTACCTCAAACAGCAGCACGAACATGAGTCTGTGTGAGCAGATGAGCACGAATGAACATAGCAACATGAAACAGATCAGCAGCAACATGAAACAGATCAGGAGCAACATGAAACAGATCAGCAGCAACATGAAACAGATCAGCAGCAACATGAAACAGATCAGCAGCAACATGAAACAGATCAGCAGCAACATGAAACAGATCAGGAGCAACATGAAACAGATCAGGAGCAACATGAAACAGATCAGGAGCAACATGAAACAGATCAGCAGCAACATGAAACAGATCAGCAGCAACATGAAACAGATCAGCAGCAACATGAAACAGATCAGCAGCAACATGAAACAGATCAGCAGCAACATGAAACAGATCAGCAGCAACATGAAACAGATCAGCAGCAACATGAAACAGATCAGCAGCAACATGAAACAGATCAGCAGCAACATGAAACAGATCAGCAGCAACATGAAACAGATCAGCAGCAACATGAAACAGATCAGCAGCAACATGAAACAGATCAGGAGCAACATGAAACAGATCAGCAGCAACATGAAACAGATCAGCAGCAACATGAAACAGATCAGCAGCAACATGAAACAGATCAGCAGCAACATGAAACAGATCAGGAGCAACATGAAACAGATCAGCAGCAACATGAAACAGATCAGCAGCAACATGAAACAGATCAGCAGCAACATGAAACAGATCAGCAGCAACATGAAACAGATCAGGAGCAACATGAAACAGATCAGGAGCAACATGAAACAGATCAGCAGCAACATGAAACAGATCAGCAGCAACATGAAACAGATCAGCAGCAACATGAAACAGATCAGCAGCAACATGAAACAGATCAGCAGCAACATGAAACAGATCAGCAGCAACATGAAACAGATCAGCAGCAACATGAAACAGATCAGCAGCAACATGAAACAGATCAGCAGCAACATGAAACAGATCAGCAGCAACATGAAACAGATCAGCAGCAACATGAAACAGATCAGCAGCAACATGAAACAGATCAGCAGCAACATGAAACAGATCAGCAGCAACATGAAACAGATCAGCAGCAACATGAAACAGATCAGCAGCAACATGAAACAGATCAGCAGCAACATGAAACAGATCAGCAGCAACATGAAACAGATCAGCAGCAACATGAAACAGATCAGCAGCAACATGAAACAGATCAGCAGCAACATGAAACAGATCAGCAACANCCCCTGGCATAGTTAATTTTTGTTTTTTATTGTTCCTTGTTCTTGTTATCTTGTCCTTTGTTCCTTTGTTCACATTCTTATAATTGTAATTGTATCTGTATTTTTTTTTAAAAAAAGAAAAAAAAAGATGTATTTATTTTCTTGCAAAAGTCTAACAGAACAAGACCCTGTGGTGTCCACTGTCCAGCTCAATCTCCAGACCTGAACCCCTTTGAAAACCGTTGGAACGAAGAGGACAGATGTTCATAAGCCATCAAACACAGCTGATGGAATTTTAACACCAGGAATGGTCTGGAAAGTTTTAAAACCAGTCCTTTCCACCTGTTTAAAAATGTTATTCACATAATTTTTTTAATGCTGTGCAACAAAATGCTCAAAATGAAAACGATTTATTTTAAAACTGAAAGAAGTGCTAGGTTATACAATAAAACAAACATGTTTATTCTACTTAAACATTGTAAACTCAGAGAAAACGAGAATGTGGAATCTCAAACACTGACAGATACTTTGCAGTTGCACCAAGTAGAATTCCTCTGGTGGAGATGATCACACTGAGTCAGCTATTCACAACAACAAAATTAAAGAGTTTGAAGCAGAACAACTCAGAATCAAAGTTTCAGCCTGTCTCAGTAATGCCAAACCACCACCTTCCAACATCAGTAGAGACAAAAACATCATCATTCTCCCAGCAGACAAAGGAAGGTGCACAGTGATTTTGAACCAGAAAGATTATCATGAGAAAGTTATGTCACTCCTTAGTGACTTAACCACTTATGAACCGCTGAAAAGAGATCCAGGAAGTGGTTACAAGAAGAAGTTGATAGATTGCCTGAAAATTTTGAAGCAGGACAAGGCTATTGACAATATTCTGTACCACAGACTGTACCCAGGGGAGGCCACGCCAAGTCTGTATGGTTTACCCAAAATCCACAAACAAGGTGTACCTTTAAGACCAATTGTTAGCATGATTAACTCGGTCACTTACAATGTTTCCAAATATCTGGCATCTGTACTCATCCCTTTAGTTGGCAGCTCAGAACACCACATACAGAACACCATGGACTTTGTGGATAAGGTGAGGGATGTCATCATGGAGACTGATGAAACAATGGTCTCTTTTGATGTCACATCACTCTTTACGTGCATTCCTGTTGATGAAGCAGTAGAGGTGGTCTGTTTAAGGTTAAAATCAGACACCACTCTGAGCAGCAGGACCATGCTTTCCACAGAGCAACTGTGTCAACTCTTGAAACTGTGCCTGCAGTCAACCTACTTCACATATGGGGAGCAATATTACAAGCAGAAACATGGGTGTGCTATGTACATGGAGGAGGTAGAAAAGAGAGCCTTGACGTCCTTTTCAGGGACACCACCAAGTCATTGGTTCAGGTATGTTGATGACACCTGGGTTAAAATTAAATCTCAGGAAGTCCAACATTTCACTGATCACATCAACTCTGTGGATAAATATATCAAGTTCACACGAGAAGATGTAAAAAATGGCAGGTTGGCTTTCTTGGACTGTGAGGTCTCAGTTTCTGATTGCAAACTGAGGTGTACCACAAACCCACCCACACAGACCAGTATTTACAGTTTGACTCCCATCACCCTCTGGAGCACAAGTTAGGAGTCATCAGGACTCTGTACCACAGAGCAGACAGCGTCCCCACTAACTCAGGAGCCAGACAGAAGGAGAAATCACACACAAAACAGGCTCTAGAGAAATGTGGATATCCTAACTGGGCCTTCCTAGCCTGGTTAAAACCAGACCCTGTCCTTCACTTCGCTTCAGACAAGGGTCTGGGACCTCTCCATTGAAAAACGATTCTTGCTGGAGGCGTGGCCTCTGCTGATGGCTGCTCCCCCGTGGTCTGCTGAACTTGACTTCAGCTCCGCCTCCTGCTGAATTTTCTCTCGCTCCGTTGTATATTCTGTGTTTATATGATAATAAAACGTCCTAATAAAATAAAATAAAACCATGGAGCGCTGGTCCAACACACCAGAAGACCAGGAAATCTGATGGGACTCGGGCAGCAACTTAAAACCTGACTTTAATTCTCTCGTGACAACCTGAGGCATTTCCTTGTTCAGCGGAGGGAGAGGAGGAGGAGGAGGGAGGAGGGAGCGAACACTTGACTTTTGGGAAAAAAACAAAAGAAAACTCCAGATAAGGGATTAAGAAGGGGAAATTAATAAATTTGTGTCACATATAAAACAGTCCTGCATCGCTTTGAATGAGAACATGCGGCTGCGAGCTGGCTGCGCGCTGGGACAGGTGGGGGCATTTCCTTGTTCAGCGGAGGGAGAGGAGGAGGAGGAGGAGGGAGGAGGGAGCGAACACTTGACTTTTGGCCAAAAAAACAAAAGAAAACTCCAGATAAGGGATTAAGAAGGGGAAATTAATACATTTGTGTCATTTATACAACAGTCCTGCATCGCTTTGAATGAGAACATGCGGCTGCGAGCTGGCTGCGCTGGGACAGGTGGGGGCGTAGGTTAGGGGCCAAAAACTCCGCCCCTTCTGTTCTCTGATTGGTCCGGTCAAAAATCTACCGGAGAAATCCTTGTCTATGAGAGAAGTCCCAGACTGTGCAGTGAAGGGAAATGAGAATTGAGCGGAGCTGTGCAGGAAGGCGAGGGCCAGGCTAGGGCCTTCCTCAAAGCAGAGAAGAAACCCAAACAGGACTCCAGCCAGCCATCAGGTGAAAAGAAGGAACCCAGACCCAGACCAGTGGTCATTCCGTATGTTGCGGGAGTTTCAGAGAAACTGAGACGTTTATTTTCTAAACACAACGTCCCAGTGGCTTTTAAACCCCAAAATACATTACGGCAAAGACTGGTTCATCCCAAAGATCCAGTCCCCCGGCACAAACAGAGTAATATTGTGTATGCTGTTCAGTGTCAGGAGGGCTGTGATCAGTCTTATATCGGGGAAACTAAACAGCCACTGGCCAAAAGGATGGCCCAGCACAGAAGATCAACATCATCAGGTCAGGACTCTGCGGTCTACACTCATCTCCAGGCCAGCGGTCACTCTTTCAGGGATGAAGATGTTCACATCCTTGATAGAGAGGAACAATGGTTTGAGAGAGGAGTAAAGGAGGCCATCTTTGTGAAAAGAAACCGTCCATCATTAAACAGAGGTGGAGGCCTCCGGGTTCAACAGGCTATATGCCACCGACTTCCGTTCCAGCACTTCCGCATTCACCAGCCTGGTGGCGCACTTCCGGTTTGCAGGCAACACAGTGTTATCGATGGCGTTTTTCACACGATCACTGCAGGACTTGCCGACAATCACTGTTAATGATGTCTACAGAATCATTCAGACCTTCTCTAAAGCGCCCACATCTAAGGACAAAGGATTCAAGCTGTATGTGTCCAACTACATAAATAACTATGAAGGTAAGTCGGTATTTGTTTTCTGTTCATCAAATATAGGTAGGCTAACACAGCTAACATAGTTGCTAAATTGTTGGGTAAACATGTTTTGTCTGTATAATGTTTCTGATTAACACAAATGTTAGTTTCAAACAAGGAGGCAGGAGAAGTTACAGTTAGGGCTGAGTGTTTCCAGTCAATGAGGAAGAGCCAGAAGCCCCACTGTTTGCATGTCAAAGCCACCCAACATGTTCACTACAGAGCTGTGTTTTAAGAAGCTAATACGACTTTGAAAACGTCCAAATTTTATAAATGATGTCAAACTAAACTGCATAACATTAATTGACTACACAAGTTATCTATGATTGAATAAATAAACAAAAAAGCCCATCTTGTGTTTATTTTTATTTGTTTATTTCTGATGTACACAAAGAAAAAGTTGCTTCAGGTCTGTTATTTTAAAATTAAGCATCTGTGAATCCTGTCACTGCAATATATATACAGGTGTGTGTGTGTGTGCGTGTGTGTGTGTGTGTGTGTGTGTATATGTACTGTATGTATGTATGTATATATATATGTACATAAATATGTACAAAGGTGGGCAGTTGACCGCTGGGTAGCGCTAATGCGCTAATCCGCTTACAGCGGACCTAACGTTTTTGTCAGTGTAACAGCGGTTTGACTAACTTTTATAATTCATAAGCGGATTTGCGCTATTTTTATTTAAAATGCAGTACAGTTAATAACTAATTATCTATCAGTAAAAACTAAAAAACTTATTTACGGGCCCGGACGACTGCTAACAGACCATATCCTGTCAGCGCCGGATTTGGTCCGTGACAAAAAAGCGTCCCCTCAGTCTCTTTGCTAGAGCGAGCGCTCTCAGTTAGCAGCCAGTGTGTTACTTTGCAACCTTATTGCTTGTTTTCAAAGAGTCAGACGAAGAGTTTTTAACATGGAGGGTGAACTTATGGATGTTTCTCAGCGGCCTACGCGACGCGTCTGGATTTTAAAAAGTTTTTCGCCATTTGCCCTCTTCAAAATGGCGGCCGCGACGGCCACAGAAGACAAGGACTTTCCATGAAAACACGGTAAAAACTATTATTTCTTTGCTGAGAAAAAATATTCTTAGCTGACTAAGCTGATATTTCTTAGCTGACTTTATAGCACAAGGTTTTTCTGAGCTTATGGTCAAATCTGCTGGATTAAAAAAAGTATTTCGCATTTGCCCTCTTCAAAATGGCGGTTAGCGTGTTAGCATTAGCGTCCGCTAGCATTGCTAATACATAAGTGCTTTTGAAATTGCGGACCTAAATAAATCAATAAGTGCTTTAGAAATAGCGGAACTAATTTTTGGATTAGCGCTACCCAGCACTGTATATGTATATATACCAGTGGTGGGCACCGCTAATTAAAAAATTAGTTCCACAATTTCTAAAACGCTTATTAATTTTTTTAGGTCCACAATTTCAAAAGCACAAATGTCTTATGAAAATTAGGGGAAGCTAATCTAATCCGCTATTTATATATTTCTATATATTATATATATATATATATATATATATATATATATATATATATATATATATATATATATATATATATATATATATATATATATATATATATATATTTATATATATATATATATATATATATATATTTATATATAGCCGGCAGCGTTATCAATATTTGCACTACACTGCCAACTGAAAAGTAACAAAAATGATCCTAAAAGGATGAAATTACAAAAATCAAAGGATTTATTTAATACTTTACGTACATATATTCTATTCGGCCACGAAATTAACAAAAAATAGAATGATCTTTTAATCCCTAAAACCACGTTTAAATCTCAAATACACGGGTGTGTCGCCACCGCATTTATACATAAAGTAACCCAAATACATGAAACTAACGACTCGCCGTCGAATGGTCGACACAAAACACACAATAAACTCCTCCGGCCACGTTAATTTGGCTTGAAACAGCGGGGTTCTCTACGGATTTATCCATTAGTAACCCAGCACTACCGGTGTAACAGGCAGACACAGTTAGCGTCTATAGGTAGTCAACAGATTTAATGAAAAGTAACTAAAATACATGAAACTAACGACTCGCCGTCGAATGGTCGACACAAAACCCTCAATAAACTCCTCCGGCCACGTTAATTTGGCTTGAAACAGCGGGGTTCTCTACGGATTTATCCATTAGTAACCCAGCACTACCAATAGGCAGACACAGAGTTAGCGTCTATAGGTAGTCAACAGATTTAATGAAAAGTAACTAAAATACATAAAAATAACGACTCACCGTCAAATGGTCGACACAAAACCCTCAATAAAATCATCCGGCCACGTTAATTTGGCTTGAAACAGCGGGGTTCTCTACGGATTTATCCAAGTACCCAGCACAAACAGTAGTCACAGTTCACCCGAGTTCACCTCTGAGTGACCCGGAAGTTGTCAAGATGGAATAGTCCATTTTTAGTAGGGGGATAAAGAAATCGACCGTTTTTTTATTGCGTATTTAATGATCGTTTTCATCGTAACTATAATTATTTTTATGTTAAATGTACATTAACAAGCATGAGCAATGTTAGTGATGTAGGTGACTGCACGGGGCGAGGCGGGGCCGGGGCCACTGCTGAAATGGGACCCCCAGGCATTTACCTACATGGTAGAGCCGAGTCTGTTCTCAGCTCTGCCCCCCTCCCCCTCACACCCTTTCCTCCTCTGCTGTTTACGGTGGGGAAAAAGGTAAAACAAGCAGCATAAAAGCTTGTAAATAAGTTTATTGGTTTTTACTGATAGATAATTAGTTATTAGCGGTACTGCATTTTAAATAAAAATAGCACAAATCCGCTTATGAATTATAAAAGTTAGTCAATTCACAAAAACGCTGACAAAAAGTTTAGGTCCACTGTAAGCGGAATAGCGCTTTAGCGCTCTCTAGCGGTCTGTGCCCACCACTGATATATACTGTATTAGAGCTGTCAAAAGATTAAAAATTTTAATCTGATTATTCACACTCTGGGGACTGTGATTAATCAGATTAATCACAATATTTACCGGTAACTTTGTATGCTTGAAATGTAAATATGACGGTTTTCAATGAAATGTTGAAGAAAACATTTTATTGTCTCAAACCAGTTTTCCATACTCTGCAAGGTTTAGACTGAGCTGAATACAGCAGCTCAGACTGAGGAAGTCTTTCGGACGAAAGACGAAACATTTCTACAATTTTTTTTATTGTGGTTTGTTTTGTTTTTTGAATGTCCAGAGGACCAGACTTAGCTTTTTTAGGTTTAAAGAAGTAATTTTGTTTCAAACAATTTATAAATGTTAAATGTCTCATTGTCATGTATCAGAGTCAGAGTCAGAGAGTCTTTATTGTCATTTGCACCGCATGTGGTACATGAGATGAAAACGAGATTATGTACACGAGGTCCCAGTTACATCCAACAACAAATGAAAGAGAAAAACAGTAATAACATCTAGAACTAACTAAGAAAAGCATCAACTAGTAATACACTAAGCCTAATATAGTGGGAATAAACAGCAGCACGAACATGAGTTTGTATGAGCAGATGGTCACAGATGAACACAGATGAACACAGCAACAAGAAAACAGATCAGCATCAGTATGATGTGATATTTTGCAGTGTTTATTTTTTATTTTATTTTTATTTATTCATGAGTCTAACAGCCTCAGGGTAGAAGCTGTTCCTCAGTCTAGTGGTTCTACACTTGATGCTCCTCAACCTCCGTCCTGAGGGGAGTGGGGCAAAGAGTGAGTGTGCTGGATGAGTGAGGTCTTTCATGATGCAGGTGGCTCTTTTCCTGCATCTGGAGGTGTAAATGTCTGTGATGGTGGGGAGACTGACTCCAACAGACTTCTGTGCAGCCTTCACCACTCTCTGCAGAGCTTTCCTCTCTTCAACTGTGCAGCCTCCATGCCACACGTTGATGCTGGAGCACAGGATGCTCTCCACTGCACACCTGTAGAACGAGGTGAGGACTGGGCTGCTCAGACCAGCACGTCTCAGCCGTCTGAGGAAGTAGAGTCTCTGATGACCTTTCTTGATCAGGCTGGTGGTGTTGTTGCTCCAGCTGAGGTTATCATTCAAGTGTACACCCAAGTATTTGTAGCTGGAGACCACTTCCACTGCAGATCCACCTATGTTCAGTGGGGCGTGGGTGTGTTTGTTCCTTCTGAAGTCCACAATCATCTCCTTTGTCTTCTTCACATTCATGTGAAGATTATTCTCTTTGCACCAGCTCTCCAGGTGTTCCACCTCCTGTCTGTAGCTGGACTCATCATTGTTTGTGATGCATCCCACCACCGCTGTATCATCTGCAAACTTAACAATATGACAGCCTGGATGTGTGGCTGTACAATCATATGTGAGCAGAGTGAACAGAAGGGGGCTCAGCACACATCCTTGAGGAGAGCCAGTGCTGAGGGTTATGGTGGAGGAGGAGAAGTTGTGGATCTTCACGGACTGTGGTCTGTCTGTTAAGAAGTCTAGTACCCAGTTACAAATAGAGGGGCTTAGTCCAAGTGTAGATAGTTTGTCTATCAGAGTTTGGGGGATCATGGTGTTGAAGGCAGATGTGAAGTCCACAAAGAGCAGACGCACGTATGAGTCCTTCTGATCCAGGTGGGTGAGAGCAGTGTGGACCACGGAAGAAATGGCGTCCTCTGTTGATCGGTTCTCACGGTATGCGTATTGATGAGGGTCCTCATTGATGTTGACGGTTGCCTTGATGTGGGACATGACCAGTTTCTCAAAACATTTAGCGACTATCGGGGTGAGGGCCACCGGTCTATAGTCATTCAGACCAGTCACTGTGGAGCTCTTTGGGACTGGGATGATGGTCGCGGTCTTCAGGCAGGTGGGAACTAACTCCAGTGCAAGTGAGGTGGTGAAGATGTCAGCCAGCACCTCACAGAGCTGGTCCGCACATTCCTTCAGAACTTTCCCTGGGATGTTGTCTGGTCCGGTTGCTTTATGAGGATGTATGTGATGAAAACATGTAAACAATAGAGTAAGCCCACAATATCAGTAACTTTTAGACCAAAATATACAGTATACATATATAGAAAAGCTTTTTTTCTGCATTTCAAATGAATGCAAAGTCCACTTGTGTAACATGATCAGCGGCCCCCATTGGCCCCCCATCGGCTCACGTCTCCGGCCCTTCATGACATGCACGTTTTTGGTCACATCTGCCAGTTTCCTCCACGTCCTGACATCCTCCATCCAGCAGTTAATAATAAAAGTGTTCTTGTTTTTCACTCCTGTGTCTGGCTTATATTCAATCCAAAACCTGCTCCTGACAGGTTTTCATCAAATGTTGAAGAAAATGTCAGAAACTGTCCAGATGAACTGGTTGAGAATGAGCGGGGTTGAAGAAAATGTTTTATTGTGTCAAACCAAACAGTTTTCAGGTTTTCACGCCCAGCTAGTTTTACAGAAGTCATTTTGTTTTAAACATTAATTTACACATGTTAACTCAAATGTCTCATTAAGTGTCATATGTGATCAAAACATGTAACCCTTCTTCTTCTTTTGATAAAATATACAATTTCTTGTTTCACCAAATCAGAATCAGAATCAGTTTATTATTGCCATTGTCAAAGAATAAAATTCACTGACTAGGAACTTGCTTTGGCATAAAGGTGCAATACAAAGAAGTAAAAATAGAATAAAAAATAGAATAAAAACATATGTACACATCAACCAATAAACACAATACAGAACGGCACAATATTCACAATAAATGGCAGTGACAAATGATGCTAAATGAAGATAAATGCAGTGATGATGTACAGTGTTAGGCCAGTGATAAATGATAAGGCAGAGTTAAACAGTAACATGATTATGAATGTTCAGAAGACTGACGGCAGATTGAAAGAGGCTGTTTTTATGGCGGGAGGTTCTGGTCCGAATGGACCGAAGCCTCCTACCCGAAGGGAGTGGTTCAAAGAGTCCGTGTGCAGGGTGAGAAAGGTCAGTTGTAATCCGACCTGCTCGCCCTACGGTCCTGGAGGCGTACAGGTTATGGATGGATGGGAGTCTACAGCCGATTACCTTCTCTGCAGAGTGCACAATGCATTGTAGTTTCTGTCTGTCCCTGGCAGTGGCCCCGGCATACCACACTGTGATGGAGGAGCAGAGGATGGACTCGATGACGGCTGTGTAGAATTGAACCATCAGCTTGGCCGGCAGCTTGGCTTTCCTCAGCTGCCGCAGGAAGTACATCCTCTGCTGAGCCTTCTTGATGAGGGAGCTGATGTTCAGCTCCCACTTGAGGTCTCGGGTGATGGTCACACCCAGAAACCGATGGGAGTCCACAGTGATGACGGGGGTATCGTTGAGGGTGAGGGGGGCAGAGGGGCTGTGACTCTCCTGAAATCCACATTAATCTCCACCGTCTTCTGGGCATTAAGCTCCAGGTTGTTGTCACTGCACCAGGTCACCAGCCGATTCACCTCCCTCCTGTAGGCAGACTCATCACCATCTGAGATGAGTCAGATGAGGGTGGTGTCATCCGCAAACTTTACAAGTTGTACTGAGTCATGACTGGAGGTGCAGCAGTTGGTGTACAGGGAGAAAAGCAGAGGGGAAAGTACACAGCCCTGTGGTGATCCTGTGTTAAGAGTCCGAGTGTCCGAGACAGTTTTCCCCAGCCGCACGCACTGACTCCGATCCGTTAGAAAGTCAATGATCCACCTGCAGGTGGAGTCAGGTACATGGAGCAGAGAAAGCTTGTCTCGGAGCAGAGCAGGAAGGATGGTGTTGAATGCAGAGCTGAAGTCCACAAACAGGATCCTAGCGTAGGTCCCTGGGGAGTCCAGATGCCTCAGGATGAAGTGGAGGGCCAGGTTTATGGCGTCATCTACAGACCTGTTGGCTCTATAGGCAAACTGCAGAGGGTCCAGAAGGGGGTTGCTGTTGAACTTGAGGTGGGGTAAAACCAGGCGTTCAAAAGTTTTCATGACTACAGACGTGAGAGCCACAGGCCTGTAGTCATTTAGTCCTATAACACGTGGCTTTTTGGGAACAGGGACGATGATGGAGGACTTGAGACAGGCAGGAATGTGGCATGACTCCAGAGATGAGTTGAAGATTCTTGTGAAGACTGGGGCCAAC